>JANIJG010009216.1:0-65517 GCA_024611175.1 Megaceryle torquata | reverse complement strand
AAGAAAGAAAGAAAGAAAGAAAGAAAGAAAGAAAGAAAGAAAGAAAGAAAGAAAGAAAGAAAGAAAGAAAGAAAAAGTTCCTACAAGTTACATGAAAATAAAAGTTTGGGAAGAGTAGAGGCAAGAGCTTTTAGCAATGCCCTGTCTAATGAAAAGATTGAAAAGGGGAAGCACAGTCCTGGTTAGAAACTCATGAGAGCACTTAGGAATTCCCAAGTGACTAAGTAAGACACAGACAGAGTTTACAGCCAGTCATGGGAAAATATATAGAAATGAAACTTCAGTGGTACAGATTATACAAATCGTACTCCTCACAGAATTTGTATCTCAGCATTTTAGGTAATTTCTCCCTGTTTTTATCTCCTGTATTGTCTTCCTTATAATAACCACAGAATCATAGAATTGTAGAATGGTAGGGGTTGGAAGGGACCCCTGGAGATCATCAAGTCCAACACCCCTGCCAGAGCAGGATCACCCAGGGCAGGCCACACAGAAACATATCCAGGAGGGTTCTGAAAGTGTCTAGAGAAGGAGACTCCACAACCTGCCAGGGCAGCCTGTTCCAGTGCTCTGTCAACCTCAAAGTAAAGAAGTTTTTCCTCCTGTTGAAGTAGAAATTCCTGTATTCTAGTTTGTGACCGTTACCTCCCATCCAAACAGAGGGCACCACTGAAAAAAGAGTGTCAGCCACTCCTCCCAGTTTCATATCTTCAGCAAACATGCTGAGGGGACACTCTATCCCTTCACCGAGGTCATTGATGAAGATTTTGAATAAGACTGGATGCAGAACTGACCCCTGGGGAACACCTCTAGCTACAGGTTACCAAGTGCCACTGATCACAAGACTCTGAGCTCTATTGTTTAACCAGTTCTCAAACCATCTCACTATCCAATCCTCTAATACACACTTCCTGAGCTTACCCATAAAGATGTTATTGGAGACAGTGTCAAAAGCCTTGCTGAAGTCAAGGTATCAAACCATATTATTCTCTGACAGACTGTATGCTACTCCTGCATTTCCCTCTTCTTCAAGCCTCTGTGTCAATATTTTCTAAAGAAATAATGAAAATAGTCCCTGTTTTCACTGGTCCTCTTCAAAGCTACCCATTGGAATCTTTCATATTCCCTCCTGGTAGAAAGCTTCACACCAGACCTGCATTCCAAGATATGTACAGAGATTTTTTTTTTGGTGTGCAATCCTAGTTTCTAAATAGCTTTTACTTCCCAAACATTCATGCTGGAATGGCATTAGAAAAAACATGTCAGATACCTCTAGAAAAAGCAGGTCAGATACCTCCAGTAAAGGGCAGCTTTTGATCCAGTGTTTGGGGGGGAAAAAAAAAAAAAGTTTCTACTTTAGTCAGAAGATTAATTGCTTTTAATAAAAAAAATCCTGGAGAGAAAAGTTGATATAGGGAGGAAGAAAACCACTGCTCCTTCAGTGGTTGAAGTTATTGGTAGGAAATGTACCATAAGGTGACCTGTTATTTCTGTGTGTGCTATAGATTCCAGGTATTTTCATAGTATTCTGTTTATTAAATATATTCTATGTAATCTCTTCTATATAAGATATCTACTATTCTTAAATCCTTCTCAGAGGCATTGATAAAAGATGAACTACAAGAGAAATGTCAGAGGGAAGTCAGAAGGATACCTGCATGCTTAAAACAATGTGCTTTAATATTCTGTTGTATCTTTTTTTTTTCCTGGGGGAAAAAAAAATTAAAGAAGTATGGATTGATAAAGAACAAAGTTCTTTTTTGTTGTTGTTGTTTTCTACATAAAAATGTACAGCAACACTCATGGAACAGGGAAAATGGCCTTTTGGATGAGCATTTGGTGTGAGGGTTGCTGGATTCTCTGATATTTTTTCTTCCAGTTTCCTTTTATCATAAAGTAAATTATTATTTCTCAGAAAGACTTTCTAAATGTATATAAATTTATTTCTTCATGGCTATTCAAGAAATGTGTTCTAGAGAATAACTGAAAAGCTAAAACTCCCTAATATTTTTAAATTTATGTCTTTCCAGTGCTGAAACTGATGTTTTTCTTGTACTCTAAAGGGTTAGAAACTAGACAGATGAATATTCCAGTTAACATACCAAGATGATGTTTTAAATTTACTGCAAAGAAAACATTTTTATTCTATTGCAATAGCAGCCCCTGGAGCCCATGACTTCTGACATCTTTGTTCGCACTGGGATATAGATGAAATCTATGCTTATGGCTGGCTTACCAACTACTTAGTGTGCCAGACATTTATGAACTTTTTTCCAAACATTTATCTGTTTTAGCTGAGGCTGAAAAAAAGTTGATTACAGAAAGCAATGAATGTTAACATTAACAACAAAAGCCAAGAAACAAACAGACAAAACCTAAGGCAACACTTTTGAAATGGTTTAGGCTACTTAATTTTAGCTGCTCAAACAGAGACAGTAGATGTTTTGATTTCAAGGAAATTCAGGGATCAGGCTGTTAACAACAGGCTCCTTTGAAATAGTGCATTCTGAGCAAACACAAATTAGGTGCCTAAAATAATTTTCTATTCTGTTGTGTTTATAGAAAAAATATAATAAGCAGAATTTCCTTAAAGCTGAGGTAAAAATTAAACATTTATGGAGAAGGCTAAGTTGCGGTGAGTAGTCGTTGACTCCATCAGGTCATAAAAACACAAAGAAACAAATAATTTATACTTTTTATTTTTGAAATGGATATTGGCTTTCCATTTGGCTGATTTTCCTTGCAACATAGTCTAAGTGTCCAGAGATTGTAGACATACATTTTTATAGTTTAATGTCAATCACTTAAAATAGAAATAACATGCCTTTCCACCATTATTCTACTTTCTATTCCATAACCCAGCATTGCTATTGGACCTTTCCAAATAAATATCAAACCGTTTCAATAACAAATAACAAATTACAATAACAAGTAAGAATAAACTTTGGTTCTTCTAGTGGGGAAAACAGTGGCAACATGTGAGACTGGTTTTTTGTTTTGTTTTGTTTTCAGTCAGTGACTTACACTTAAGAATTACAAATTAACCATTAACATTAAGCTTTCTACAAAGAAGTTAAGATACATAGAAGGTAATAATACATCACCTCTGTCTAGCTGTAACAAATCACTATCATTATGCCTTCATGTTTAAGTAATAAACTCACTTTTGTCCTCCAGAGATGTAAACTAACCTATGTGATAGATTGCCTTAGCTTTGACCAAAAGGATCAACATCGCTTCAGACTATATTATTTTAGAAAGAAAACTATTCTTGTCCATATCACCTCACAAGAAACAATGGTATTCATTATATTTATTACCTTGTAAGCGTAATAGGAATTAATTATAATATGAACTGTACTTGGTGAGTAAAATCCCACAAGCAGATATTTAGAACTATGTGTGTGTATGTTTCTTTTCATATGGGTTTTGATTCAGCAAAGCAACGCAGCTTCTTTTTGTAGCCCTAAGGATACGGTAAAATGAAGCAAAGCCTTTGTAGAGAAAATAAAATTAACTATTTTTTCTTTTAAACAAAACGCAGTAATCATGAGCCCAACATTCTCTGTAAAACAAAGGGAAAAAGAAACTTCAGCAACAATAGAATAATGGAATCATAGATTGACTTGAGTTGGAAGGGACCTTTAAGATCACCTAATTCCAAACCCCCTGACATGAGCAGGGGTACCTCCCACTACACCAGGTTGCTCAGAGTTTCATCCAGCAACAGTAGCAATGGCTGAATGTTCAAGGAAGTTTTTAAATCCTTGTACCTCAGACTGAGACGTGTAAGTCACTCCACTAAATCTTGATCAGAAAAAAAAAAAAAAGTCCAAAAAGCATCTTATTAATCTTCCTCAAGGAAAAAAGATGTTCAAGAGCTTTACCAGAAAAAAGTGTTTTACGATTGTATTCCTGGCACATATTTGCTCTACAACCTGAAACAGAGACAGAAAAACTTGATGTTTAAATGAAAATATGCCATCATGCCTAAAGTCTGAATCTGTTACTCCTTTGATTGTAATAATTTTCATTGTGAGAGCAGTTCAGAACCAAAGGTTCTAGAAGCAACATCAATACTAAAACCACACTTTCTTTCTTTAGTCACTGTCTCAGTGTTACTCAGACTTAAAGCCTGAAGAAGTAATTTTCTGTAATGAGTTTTTTTTTAATTGGTTTCTGCAATGAGCTAAAAAGTTTATGAAAAATCTAGGGAATATAGCAGTAATTCTGTGATGTTTATATCACTCCACCAAGAACTGCATGAACCTCATCAACTCAAAATATACCTCACTTCAGTCAGTTTTCTTTAATTCTGCTTTTTCTCCTTCCCATTTTACTTACACACCTTATTACTAGGAAGAGCTGCTTGTCCTGCGAAATGTCTACCCAGTTTCCAATAATGGCCAAAAAAATACAGAGCCAGTGCTAAGATGAATTGAAAACAGAACACACATTTTCCTAGGTACCATAATTAAAGCAGGATGTTAGAAAGTCCAAATAGAGAAAATAATTACAGCCTTGTAAAGGCTCCTAAGAGGAACTGAAGATGCTCCAGCTGTAATGACTTCCACAGCAACTCTAACAGGCAATTTAATAAGAGGAATCCTGCTATCATCAATGGGCTTCTTCAAAGAAGCAACACACTGCCTTAATATGGAGAGTTATGGTACTGGGTTTCGAGGCTGTATAACCTGAGGAGCAGAAGAAAAGGTAAATGAAAGAGACTAAAGCAATCCAGTAATATAAGCATTATCGAGCAATACATTTCAAATAATTAAAATAAGTTCTTTGTAATTATCACTACCTGTTTTTACTATGTAAATAAAGAGGTATTCTAAGAAGATGTGGAATTTTTAACAATAAAAAGAATGCAGATTACAAGCACATCTACCTTAAAAGTCCAGTATTATATATGGGAATAAAACAGGTATTATATATAGGGAATATATGGGAATATAAAGGCTTTCGTATCACTGTAGGTTTCTCCTTACCTTCCTTGTTGACAGCTAAGAAATACTGGGATAAGCAAACCTTTAATGTATCATGTTACAACAATTCTATTGTTCCTAGGTCAATAAAAGTTAAAAAATAATGATATATTTTGTGTCTGTAGGAGCCTGACACCTCCTTGAAGAACTAATGTCTCAAAACTTGAGTGGTGATGAGATAACATTGACACCTGGGTGGAGAATGAGGAAAGCCTGCCTGGAGCAGGGAGGGTGTGAAGTGTAATAACGACCCTGCTCCCCCATGGCCCCGAGGCAAGGCCTGCTCCTTGGTGATAAGGAAATTAACACTAGGAAGAGATAAGTTCTGGGACAATGTCTTTCTCCTGAGTTAATTTCTTCATTAGATGACTGTGGCCACTCCACCAATGTCCCGGGTGTATAGAAAGGATGGTGGGATATAGATCAGTGTGCATCCACCATGAAAGAACACAAGGTCCAGACTGGTTCTGCATGATGTCCCTGGATTTGCACCCACCACCGGAGAACTTGAGGCTTAGATCGGTCCTGCAAGATATTGCTGGAACCAAGGGTGGTGATATCTCTCTTCTTTATTTCTCCTTTTCTTTCTATCTTTAAGGAACTAGAGCTGAAAAGCTTTCCAAAATACATATAACACTTATTGCTTGCAATAAAGTTAACAAATTAATCAGCCATTTGCTGTCATTTCACCTTAATTTACTCCAAGGGAATTTTCAAATCTTGCACGACCCTCCATGATACCCAGGGTAGCTCAGCAATTGGGTTGCGACATTTAAATTGGCATCACACGCATGATTCCCTTGCTAGAGTAAAGCAGCTGTTAGGACCAGACCTCTGTGAGGTTTTCCTCAGAGAAAAGTAATACTGGAGCCAGGAAGAGTGTCCATTGAGGACTAACAAGGGAGTTGATCCCTGTTCTTATAGGCTTGTCAAGGTCCTTTGGGGGGGGACCAATTTGTAGGCTTTCTGTGGCCCGGTTAGGGAGGGAGTCTGATTTGTGCTTGTAGGATTGTTGTGGCTCCATTAGGAGGGGTCAAGTTTGGTTTTGTTGACTCATTATGGCCTCCCTGGGAGGTCCAAGGGAATTTTTGAATCTTGCACAACCCTCCATGTTATCCATGGTAGCTTATCCATTGGGTTGTGACAGTGTCCTACCTTGAAGCTGAGATTCCTGGACCTTCACTGGTGTTGGGAAGATCTCATAGAAACACAGTACTTGCAATGTACCTTTTGCAACATTCGCCCACTGGGTCAATATAGCACTGCTTTTTATGCACAGACAAAAGTGTGCTTTACAATAAATCATAATATTTGGCTGAATATTATGCTCCTGTCTAATGACTATGCAGCTATTCACTGCCAATGAATTTAGTCTTTCACAGGGAAAATATCAAATTCACACCCACTAATTTTTACATTATGTCACTGGAAATTGACTTGCCAGCAAGAATAGTTGGTCTATATTTTATGCATTATGTTGTTATTATGCAGAATTCTTTAATTACCTTAACTCCCTCTATTCATCACTTGTAAGACCACTTCTGGAGAGCAGCATCTTGTTTGGGGTTCCCAAGTACAAGAAAACCATGGAAATACTGGAGAGGGCCCAGTGGAGGGCCAAGATGCTCAGAGACTGGACCACATAAGGTACAAGAGAAGGCCAAGAGAACTTGGTTTGTACCATCCTAGAAAGAGATTGGCTAAGAGGAGATTATGTCTGTCTTCAGCCATAAACTTCATAATACAGTTGGCTGATTGTGCAGTACCAAAGTGGAGATAAAAATCCGTTCCTGATTCAGTTAATACTAAAAAGCAAATGGTATTAAGTAGCAAAGTTATCCATCAAATAATAAAATTAACCAGCCATTTTAGAAATTCAGCTATACCATTTGACTCCTTGACCTCCAGCTACAGAAAATTTCACATATTGACTAGAAGATGTTGGAAGCATTACTTCATTTTAATTATACATTTTCTTCATCACTGGGTTTTAAGATTATAATTCAACAAATGTAACACCATTGTCTCCTTCTTGACTCTAAACCCTACACTTTTCTTCTTCTGAAATGTTTAACCAAGTGAACATCTGTCATTGAAATTGACAGATGATGGGACTCATCTTGTTAAAAAGTAAAGGGCCAAAATGCAAACAAATGTAACCCATAAGGATTAAATAATAAAAACAACCTTTAGATAAAAGGAGAAACTTAGGAGTGTTGATATGCATATTAAGGTTATTACATTTGCAGTGAGCTAAAAACTTGAACACAATTAGGAGAAACAGCAGATAACCAACATTTTTTTACCCTGCCTTATCTTATGTTTCACTGGACTGCAGCCTGTACCACAGCCAAAGTCTATGATTGCTAAAAGGAAGAATTAAAAGTGTTGTAAATGGTATATTCATTGAAAGTAATTAGAGGAGAACTCTTTAAGATCTGTTTAGTGAAGTACCGAGAGGAGCTACTGTGCAGAATAGCCATTTTCTTTGTGGAGTTCTGTAATTACAGTAACATTTTGGTCTTATGACACTATTTTGCTCAAACAGAATCCCAAAGTAATTAAAACACGGAGCTTTCAACCCACTGTTAACAACATAGTTGAGAATTTATTTTGGCTTCTCAGCAGAGGATACAAACCTCTTGCTGATAAAAGCTGTGGACAAACAGGAGGAAAAAGGGCAGAGGAACCATCTGGAGATGGGTTGAAGATTGGGGAGGAAGGAGCAGTGTTAGAGCAGTGACTCATTCCTCAGGGAAGCTTCTTTCCTTTTTCCTTTGTGTCACCTGCAAATCTTGGCTCACCACTCAACATCACTCTTGAAGGCTCAAGTGAAGGCCAAGTAGACAACTGTCCATGGACATTTGGCTTCCCTAGAAACTCTAAAGTCTTCAAAATCACTGTAATCAGTGTTTATTCTTTGATGTCACTCGGTGAGTTGAATTCAAGGTGCTATTAGGAATTTTGTACTTATTATGTGGTATATTTCTGATCAGAACAAAAGACCATCCCTAATATAATTTGAAAAAAAGATCATTATCCCTTGGTGTTTCACATTTATCCTTTCCCCCCTAATTTCAAGCTGACCAAATTAATTTGTGAAACAAAACCAAAGAACCACTCTCTTGGTAGCCTGCAAATATTACATTACTTTACATGCTGTAATTTTTAATACGTTACATTTAAAGACAGATAATATGGTGGTATGTGCTATAGAAAAGAGTGAAGCAAATGTATATGTTAGACCTGGGGTACATTCTATTAAGAAGAAAGCATAAAATGGACAAGTAGAGAAATAATTACATAGCTTGAATGAAAGGCAGTTGGAGTAAAGTAATCCATTTTGATAATAACTCATCTGAAATTGAAAAAAAAAACCCAAAACAAAACCAAAAAAAACCCACAAAACCAAAAAAGCCACTGTGTTTTTTGGTTGTTTGGGTTTTTTGGGGTTTTGGGGTTTTTTTTCTTTTTTTTTTTTTCATGAAATGCAGCCATTTAGTTGACTTAAATATTTATAAGGTGAAGAATACTTCCTTGCATTTCTGCTAAACTAATTGTGAAGAAAACTGAAATAAATAGTATTTCATGGGGGTTGAGTGTAAAATTATATATTTCTTATTTGAGCTTATCACTCAGAAAATCTACTCTCAGGCTCTTTTTCTTATTGAAAAAGATCATAATGTAAATTCTGAAATACCTGAAATAAATTTTGTTTCACTTTACATGCTTAGAAGAATCTTCCTCACAAAGGTGGTGCAACTGAAATGAATGTAAAATAAAACAAAAAAAACCCTTTTTTTTTTTTTCCCCATGCAATGCATATTTGAGCTATTTAATTGGCATAGTATCTTTTAAGTAATAGAAATTTTCATGTTTTCAGAAGCTAATATGACAAATTAATTACAAAATTCTGCTAAGACACCAACTCTGTTAAAGCTACAGACTGGTAGACTGGTAGAAAACAACAATGAATATAAGGGAAGCAGGCCTGGGTAGTTCTCTGCTATTTCACCTTTTTCAGGTCATAGAATAAGCAAAGTGACTTCTGTAGTGCACCTGGTTTATAATTTTGTTTCCTAGCAAGTAATTAGGATGATTTTTGTATGCTACGGGGAGACAGAAATTCAAGCTCATCTTTTCAAAAGGTCTGGTTTAAAAAAACATGCTATAAAGTTCTTATTCAGCTTGTAATAGTATGAAAAAGGTCTTGTTGAGACTATAATAATGTGCTGTCATTAAAAACAGGTGACTTTGGAGTCGAAGGATGAGAATAAATTCCTTAGCATCCAAATTGGCTGCTCTCTAGTATTGTAATTTCTGCAATTAGTTTTGTAAATGAGAAGTGTGATGGATTTTCTGTCGATGATGATCCTAGAAGGTTGCGCAACCTACACTGGCCAAGGAGGGACTTTTCATCACTTCTGCAAAATGATGAAAGTTTCTCAGTCTGCATAGACCAGAATGGAGCCTTTAAATCTTTGAAAAATATATAGGTCCATTGGAATTTCCCCTCCCATGTTTAGCATACCCTAGGAATCAAACAAGAGTGTCAGCATCATAAACTTCTCTGATTAATCATTCCATTTGCAGTGGGTATTGATTTTTTTACTCTTTACAATTCTAAATTATAAAAGCACTAAGTAGTCTGGTGAGGAATGGAATCACTGCATAATCAAAGAACACCCCTGGATCTGTCACAATGTCTTCCCTCTATTTTAACAAGGACAGATATAAGATAGATGTAAGATATGTCTTTAGGAAGAAGTTGTTTGCTATGACAGTGGTGAGACACCTGGAAGAAGTTGCCCAGAGAAGTTTTGGATGTCTCCTCCCTGGAAGTGTTTAAGACCAGGTTGGATGAAGCGCTGAGCAACCTGGTTTATTGGGAGGTGTCCCTGCCCATAGCAGGGTCGTTGGAAGTACATGAGGTATTTAAGGTCCCTTCCAACTCAAGCCATTCTATGATTCTGTGATTCTATATATGACTTTAGCAAGGCAGATATAAGGTATAGCTGCAAAGAGAGACATGAAATATAAGAGATATAAGATATTAAAGATAAATGCTGGATGAGTTATATATGCAGCAGACAGGTGGATAAATCCAGAGATGTGTCAATACACAGGTAGAGGTTTTAGGTACCCTTGGGAACATGAATGTTAAATATTATTTTAGTGCTTCTCATTTAAAACAGTGAAAGAGAACTTTTTTATTATTATTATTATTATAGTTGTATACTGAGAAGTGGCATTGTTGCTGTGAATTTTTACTTATTTTTGTTTTTATCAAGCATCATGAATAATAATATAGCCTTTCAATTTCTTATATACCTCTAGAGAAGTTTATATGTCACTCTTGGTTCATATTCTTTGTTTTACTGTAATTGGGAATGAATTAAAGTTTAATCCTTTCTTTTCAATACAGCCAAAACCAGTCCTAGAGTCCTCAGAGGAAAGCTCTTTGGAAAACAATTTTCAGTTAAACAGAAATGGAAAGAGGGAAGGTGATTAAAATGAGAAGTAACAATAATAAAGTGTAATGACTGTAAAGAGACAAGACTGAAGAATCCCGGTGCAAGAAAAAATACATTGTAATGATGCCATCTAATGTTGGAGACTGTTTTTTGTTGTTGTTGTTGTTGTTGTTTATTTATTTATTTAATAAAAAGAGCGGACTTTCTGTCACTCTAAGGCTTCATTGGCATCAATAGCAACTCGTATATAATAACTGTTTGACATAGTAACTAGCATTAATACAGTCAAGAAACTCCTCAGAAAAATGTGTTTTCTGGCTGCATAGGAGGAATACTACAAGAAACTTCATCATTCTGACTTTCATCTCCAGGCAGCACTTTTTTGTCTGAGCTTGACAAGTTTCATTCGGGAGGAAATGTTCTCCCGTGGTATAAAAGATCTATTTTGAGATTGGGCGAGTTTCTGTTTTTATTCACAAGTTTTCCAAGCTATGTTTCTCTGAAAGTAAATGGAAAGCCAAGAACTATCTGTCCTGTCAAATTACAGTTGTGCAAGCCTAGTGATGAAGAATATTGAAAAGAACCCTGGAAAGCTCCACACATTTGAAGATAAGATGCAGAAATATTGAAGTGGGAGTTCTCACTGAGAAGCTGCAACAAATGTGAAAGAAGTAGGTTTTTCATGCAGACAGCAGCAAATGTCCATGTCTATCAAGATCTTGGTTATTCTTATTCAGTTCTTGCTAATACAACAACAACAACCATGTTTGGCAAGTCTTTTTGGTGAGTAAATTTTGCACTGTGGGTTGAACTATGGCAGTGGGATCATTGCCTTCAACCTAGAAGAGGGGAGATTTAGATTAGAAATTAGTAAGAATTTCTTCACTCGGAGGGTGGTGAGATATTGGAACAGGTTTCCCGGAGAAGCTGTGGATGCTCCATCATTGGATGTGTTCAAATCTAGGTTGCATGGGGCTTTGAGCAACCTGGTGTACCTGCCCATGTCAGTGGTGTTGGAACTAGGTGACCTTTAAGGTCCCTTCCAACCGAAGCCATTCTATGAATCTATGATTCAGTCAGTTTTTGCTACTAATAGAAATTGTGAAAAGCAGAGATTACTTATAAGACAATTCAGAAAACACAGACAGCAGCTCAAGGAACATGCTGACATTACAGTGACATGTTACAGTGTCAACAGAAAGTCCTTTTTGTGGACTTTGAAGCCATAGCTGAGGGCTCTGAACAATCATTGACCAAAGTATACTAGACACAGGAAGAAACAGAACATACTGGAACAGAAATGCCATGGGGCTCTTTTTTATGTCTGTGGTGGTCTCACAGTACTCTTTATCTGCAGCAGAAATGTATATTGAGTGACTAGGTGCACAAAGGCATTGGTGAGATGTATCTGTCCTACAGAACTGAAGTGATCTAATATCATAAATTTAGCTTCCTTCTCGTTGTTATTCCAACTCAGCCCCTGAACATTATACCACTGCAGTAGAACTATACACCTACAATGTTAGCTAGATTCAGTACATAACACATCTGTTGGGTGGGATACTCAGTTAACAGAGCAACCTACCCCACTGGTAAAGGAAAACTAAAGAGGAACCTGTGCCCACTAATATTTGTCATGGTAAGATACGTCATAAATTTGCGATGTGATCTTGCATCCTCATAGCTAAAATGACAAGAACCATCTTGAAGAGAATAAGACAATATAGCAGGTCTAGACATTTGTAGGAAATCATATCCTATGAAAATCAGACCAAATGCATAAAGTGCTTTGAACAGGTTGTTGGTAGGAGAGAAGTTTCTGTAAAGTTGTTTTTTCTTGAGATTTTGCCAGTGACTGAGAGAATAATTTACTTTCAGAAAGTGAGGTGGAAACAAGTAAAGAAATTTGTCCCAAAGAAAATGAGAAAAAAAATAGATTAATTCCATCTGCTGGCAGCAAATTCTTGAATCACTGTGTTGAGACTTTGAGAATCCACCAGTTAATTAACTCAGCCTAATGGCTGAATAATAAGATGCCTGATTTGATCATTCTTTAGCGTCTCCAAGGTCCACTCACTTCACAATGAAAAACATGTGGGTGTAAATAACAGCAAAATTTGTCCCACCACAATGATTTAGTAGATGTACTGTGATGGTTGTGCTCTACCTGGTTTTATAACAGGCATCAATTTGGACAAATGGTTTTGTTCTTGTCAGGAGGTAAACCAACATTTTCACAGTAAAAAATAAGGTGAAATGCTCATTTGGTATCTTTCAAGAGAATGCTAAAGAGGAAAAACCTACAGTGGAGCTGACTTCAATCTAAATGGGATTTCTAGAACATCTCATTCACCAACATAAACTTCTGGTAGATGGTAAGCTTTATTACTAATGAGACTAGTATGTCACATGTAGGCTATTAAAACTTACTCTGACAGAGAAACATTAAGTACTGACCTTTAAATGATAATTGCTCATGCGTTAGTGCTCGTAAACTGTTTAAATGTAGTTTGTGCACAAAAATCATAGAGCAACAAACTATGTCCTTATTTGCAATGTTAAAAGAACCAATTTGCCAAAGCTTTAAGTTATATTCAGAATATAACAGTCTGAGAATGTAGAATTGACATTAGAAGTACAATAAAATAATAAACCAAAATTATAAAAGGATATCTTGATAGATGGCAAATGGTCAAAGATCTGAAGCCAAAGCTATCACAATGTGTAACAAGCCCAGTTGTTTGAAAGAAGATGTGGAAGGTGTCTAAAATAGAGTCATAGAATCATCTAGGTTGGAAAAGACCTTTAAGATTTTCCAGTCCAACCATGAAAATACCTTTCCACAGCCAAATGTAGAGGGCAAGGAATGGAAATGATACAGTGAAGAAATATCAGTAACAGGTTTAGAATGTAGTTTCCTGACTATTTTTGTTGTTGCTTTTAAGCCTTAAAAACCTTTTTTTCATCTTTCTAAGTCTAACATTTCCTACAGAAAGTTATGAAGTTCTCAGTAATATTCTGTGACATTAAAAAAAAATATTTCCTTCAAAAGAGAGAGACCTATTGTGACTATTATATATCACATCTCCTCCCTAAAATGGAAAGTTTGTAAGTTAGTCTATTGTGGTGGTACAAAGAAGGCAGTTGGCAGCTTGCACATGGCACCTACATGTTTTTGTTTTATCTTGAAGCAAAGCAGTATGTTTTCACATAAACATGCTTCCCCTCAGAAGTAGAAATTATTAGAGTGGTTTATTTCTAAGAACCTTCCCTAAGAGCTCTGAAGCCCACGTTGCTGGTGATTCTCTCAGTGGTCAGGATCTAAGCATTCTGTTGTGCCTAGAGGTCTATTGATGTTGCACAGCTGAATTCCCATATAACACTATCTGTGCTATCTCCTACTTCCTTCTTATATTGTTTCTAGTAAAAGGAATTTCAATAAATATTCACAGATTCTGTGTGCCTTTCTTACTGGGATCCATCCCAAACACTTGCACCACTGCCATTACACTATCTCAGGTTACTTTACTTTTCTCTTGATAAATATAAATAACCTAGAGAATGATGTGATTTATATATCAGAAAGTACGGGAAACTATAGTCATTCTGTTCACTGTGCAATACCATTTCTACATAGGAAGTCTCAGCAGATCCAGCAGCCTCTACCCTCTTTATTTCCAGTCTACACAGTTGTTGCTAATAACATTTTTCAGTGGATGTCATGCTGGGATTTTTTTGTAAGTATGAAATAAATCTTTGTGACTGATGGATGTCATAGCTGAGGTGCAGGAAACAACTGGAAGAGCTCTGTAGACTGCAGAAAAAGGAATGAAAAGCTCAAGCAGCTGACAGCTCAGGAAACCACTTCAGCTGGAGAACAAATTGTCTTCATTGGCTAGAAATTGAAAACTTCCCACTTTACCAAGTTCACATGGCACGTTCAGAAGATGTGAAAATACAAGCTCTGATTTATACAGGTTAGAAAATACCAGTATATTATTTCCCTGTCCTCATCCACTCATCTTCCTCCAGTGCCCCAACACTCATGCATCTACACACATTATTTCACAGAATGCCATGATTTTCATAGAGTCCATTTTTCTTCATTTTTGTTATAAAATTGAAATATTTACCCCTCTTTTGAAAGTATTTTTAATTGCATTCTAGAAACAGTTCTGCGAGGTCTTGCATTCAGACAGTTATCTTTACTACGTCTTCTCTGATCTATATGAACAATAGAATTGAATGGTGGCATTAAAATCTTCACCATTTAGGTGAGAAAAGGTAATATTTTAAAAATTGTTATGTTGAAAACCACTTTTTTCCCAAATGTTACCTATAATGCCTCTTTTATTACATAGTGTGTGTGTGTATATATATTTTAAATATACACATAATTATAAACATAATGAGCCTATGTGAGGTTACTTCTCTCTCATTTTATCAAGGATAATGAAAACCAAAAAGAGAAAGAGTGAAAAAAACCCATGTAACTCATTCTGCAATGAAAACCCTGGAATTCAACACTGTGGCTGACCTATGTCAGCCAATCCAGGAAGCAGTAATTCCCTAGTCCTCAAGAAGGAATATAAATCTTTCAGAGTACGAAATAAACATTTCACAATATCACCAGCATGTAGGATATGTTACTGCAATCTTTGCAGACATGACTCAATTCAGCACTTTATAGGTTTTGTCTACAGCACATCCGTTGAGTTTTGTAAATTATACTTGGTTTTCAATCTGTTCAGTATGGAATCATGTAGCTTTTGTACTAGAAGCTTTCTGAGTACAAATCATGTATAAAAAGCAGACAAATAAGCAGAAATTCCATAATTTCTTGTATTTGATAACCATCTGCACACTGAAAATATGTCAATATGCCATTAAGTAAAAGAGTTTAACCCAAAAGTACTGGAGAATCCATCAGAATATGTAGAATATTTCTGTAGAAGTTGAAAATATTTCTTTGAATTTCTTTAGGTGGAGGAAAGACTGAAAACACAAGTCTCCTTCACTCTGGAAAAATCCTATTCCTCTTTGCCTGTAGGAACTGTCAGCCATGAACTCTTTGCTGGTAGATTTCCTGAGTGCAGGAAATCTCTTTCTCCTATTTATTTTTCACTGAAATTCAGGGAATTTTGTATAAAATAACAATTATTATTTTTGTGCTATTTGCAGTGTCTCAAGTCACTTTTAGGTTACAAAATTGCAAAGTGGTTTGTCTTGGATTTTTGTTTGGTTGTTTGGCTGGTTTTTTTAAGTTTTGAACTAAAAAAGTAGAATAATATTAAATAAAATCTTAATGTTATGCTCACTTATTAATCTTGGCTTGGGGAGACATAAGGGTGCAGATGTGCTGCCAAAAACCTTTAACTGTTTTTTCTAATTTTGAATTCTATAGGACATCATACCTATACTTATAAAGTTTTATTCTAAAAAATAAACTTCATATTTAAAGATCTGTCTTTAGGAGTCCCCCTGTAGGACACTCAGTACTTTGCCTGCAGCATCAGTTCAGCTGTTTAAGTTTTTCAGACCGATGGCAAAACTGACTTTAGGAGGATGTCATCAGGCAGCATGCACCCCATTCACCAAAATCTATATGCATTTAAAAGTGTTTTGTTCATAGTCTCCCCTCTATTCTTAAGTATTTTAATGTCAGCATGTAATATATTTATATTCTTTTAAAGTTGTTCAAATTCAGGTAAGGATGCTGCTAGCTTTAAAAATACAGAGGTTCAGGGTCCCCTCTATAAATTTCTAATGTATTCTGTCTGGGGTTTACATACACTTTTTCTTGTTTTGTTGGTTTTATTTATCTAACAGAAGGACTGACCAGAAAACCTGGAGAAAAATAATGAAGACAGAAGAGAAAGAGATTATACTTATCAATAGATTGTTGGGTTTGTTCCATTCATCCTTCCCCGAGCCATGTTAAATTACTGGATCACACGTTAATGGGAAATATTACATAGATATGTCTACCATGTGCCTTGTTTTTCTGATAATAGAAATGAATGAGTACCAGACTGGAACAAACACTTTAGTGTCAGTGAAGAACCACATAGCAAAAGCAAAAAATAAAAACATTTTCTCAGTTTAATCAATCCTATGTAACAGAAGAGCAGTCAGAACTTTTCTGTGAGCGAGATGCACTTCTGTACATTCACCATTGCTTTTGATGTTATGTGAGGTCAGTCATTGCTGAAGCATCTTTCCATCTTTTAAAGGAAAACCAAATACTTACATGTCTAATAACTGCTTCAATCATTTTCCATTCACTCAAAGAAAATTAATATCAGGAGAAAAGACCACATTATTTCTTTATCTCTGGATACAGAAGAGAGAAAAACCTGCACTAATTAGATTCCTGATGACACTCACAGTATTGATTGCTGAACTTCGGTGAACTTGAGGGCACACTGCTGGACTCTTCAACTGAGGCAGCTTGATGTAAAAGATTGAAATATGGCTGTGAGGCTCTTGAAATTTGGAAAATTCTAAGCAGAATCTATACTGTTTGAAGTGGGGAAGAGGGTTAAGAAAAAGCATCACTTGCCAAGCTTAACTGCTCTGGCTGAGCAGACAAAGCCTTAATCTGGCAGATCCACAGAAAAAAAATCAGTCATAGAACAGGTATCAGTCCACCTTTTGCCCTGCACCAAAACTTTTGTTTGTTTGTTCTGTTTTGTTTTTACCAAGAAGGAACCTGCACACAGACATAAACTCTCTGTTTCAGGCACTACAGACAATACAGTGTTTTTAGAGGAATGGACACTCTTATTCCTGTTTTGCCATCATGCTCTCAGTTTGGACAGGAACTATTTCTTTAGTAATTCAGCTGTTGACCCAGGTAGGGTTATCATTCACAAATAATATAATAATTAAAAAGACAATGGCATAAATGCTACAATAACTTTTTTTTCTTTGTCTCATTTTATCACTATTATTTGAAGTTTGAAAACTTTGCTTGATTAAATGATTTCTTTTAATGGATCTTGATTTTCTGAAGTTTTATGAGAAGTGTCAAATCCTGTGTTACCATTGACATTGTAGTGTCTTTGCTTGTAATTTGTTTTGCATTTGAATACATTTATTACTACAGAAACATTTAAAGGAAATAATTTCATAATTTTCTATTAAAACTAATGAGTAAAACAATAAATGTCCTTCACTAGTGACATTTAATGAAAGTCTATAATTTTATTTTCTTGACTGGAACGAGCATAAAGAGTTGATGTTTTCTGTTCTCCATAACTGTGTAGGTAGCTGGACAGGACCTGGAAAGCAAAACAAGTACCATCTCTTACACATCCTCAGTACAGAATATGGTTCAAAACCACAAGAACTGTAATAATTAATCCTAAAGTGAACACGAAGAGAAGCTTAAAGGTCAGCTGAGCTGATAGGCATGTTTTGCAGCATAACAATTTCTGAAATTGTCTTGAACTTCTGCAGGTTACACACTGCTGGAAATGCCAAGCATCTGCTTGCTGTTGTGCTTCAGCTTTAGTTTTGGAAGTTACACAAATTAAGATCAGTCACGCATGGAAAGGAGCAGTAAAGCATAATTTTATGGGGGAAAAAAGAAGAATTTTTAAGTTCTCCCTGTTGTAGAGGACTTAATCATTTAAGCCACTGTTAATGGTAAATTAAATCTTTAAATGTCAGACCATTTATTTTGCATCGTTCTCGGAGCAGAACTAACTCTTGCTTCTTGTGGTTTGGCACTTACCCACAAGGAAGTAAGTCAACAAGCACAGATTTCCTTGCTGCTGATATGGCAAAGATGCAAAATTGTGGTCAGAGATGACTACTGCATTCCACCTCACTCTATTTCAGAGACGTTGTTAGTTTCCTCACATCACATACCCAAAAGTGATTTGACCACAGAATTCAAAACACTAGCACTGGAATAGCAATTTGTCCAAGTTGGACAAATTGGGTTGGGCTGATTTTTTCGCTCCTGTTTTTACCAGTAATTATTTTCTCTCTTTCCTCCCTGTAATTTGTGCTTTTCCTTAATTATGTTCTATTAACAGCGTAAAGGCTGAGCCAGAAGAGGGGCTGAGCTGATCCTGGTGCAATTCCATTGCTTGTGTTGGTACCACCAGTGGGTATAATTACATTTTTAAGGGGAAAGGAGATGCAAAGAGTTGCACTGTAGTTTTACCTGACCCCTCAGACTCTCAGCGCAGGCGTTCACCTGTGATTCCTCCTCTGGCTTTGGCATGAAGAGAATATTTTAAATGAGAGTGGAAACCAGATGGAGGGGTTTTGAGGAAACAGATAAGCTGCTCTTTGGATGCTTGTCCTGCTCTCATGAGCTGTGGTTTAGCAAACATACATGGTGGTTCTTTTGTAGGTGTGTGGAGAGAAGCAGTGCTTTGAGAAGCTGATGGAGCACTTCCAGAATGAAGACAACAACATACACTTTATGGTGAGTGCCATTTGTCATTGGTGACCTTCGGTTTCAGGTCTCACTGTGTCTGTTCCAGATTTAGCTGCCTTCTGCTCCTTCACTTGAAACCACAAGAGAATTCTTTAATATTCCAAACTACAGGACGTGCATTTCATTTTTAGCTTCCATTCAGTTCAGGTCTCTTCAAGAACTTCCTTGTCCCTCAGCGAAGGGGAGAAAACATAAATGCTTGAAAATAAATGGTCTTATTTTATTCACTGTTGTCCATATAGTACTTTTTATCAACAGTAAATTCCCTGGTAACAACATCAACAACAACAACAACCAAAAATTAGCATTCTTATAATGATTACAACTGTAATTTAAAAATACTTACACTTCAAATATTAATGCCTCAGAATTATTAGATGAGAAACTAAACACAAAAATTGGGCAGAAGGAAACATTACTTTTAAATATGCACTGCATATAATAGTAATGTATAACAGCATGCTATGTCTTCTTGATGTGAGATGCTATTTTCTAAACAGTAGAACCTCATAAGAAAATACAACAGTTTTGACAGAATGCATTTTGTAAATACACATAGTAATTTTCATTAAAATACAGCATTCTAGTTTTATTATTATCCAATAAAAATATGTAATTTTTAAATTTCAGAATCATGACTTTATATAATTAAATTCCTGTTAAATAAGCAAATTCAACCCAGGGATTGAATATTTTTATTTTATCAAAATAGAACGCCATTTCTTTTGATTTTTTTTTTTGTTGTTGTTGAAAACATTTAGAGATTTTGTAGGTCCTCCTGTTTTTTCTTTGGACAAAAACTATTTATTGATACATCAGAATTACATGACTTGAAGTCCCAAATTTCATCATGTTCAAGTATCATCCTACAGAGTGCCAAGGCTGAAGACAAAGATTTCATGCTTGAACCACCTAATGACTTCACGTTAAGTTTAGTAACCCAAACATTACAAATACTGTTTCCAGTAAGTGAAAGAATAAACCAGTAAAAAGCTTAGTTCATCCCTTTCATTTGATTCACATAATTTTTCACATGAATTCTTGATTACTGATCTTTCACTACCACTTTAGGGCAGCAACTGTTCTGTTGGTGAGACAAAGAGTTTAATTTTGGGATTCCTGCAGCAGTTCAAGTAAAAATCTTGTAGAATAATCATGCAACTTAATTGTATTCATCAAGTCAATGAGTTAGTGCTCTAATAAACCTAATCAGTTCACCCTTCCTTCCTGCAATCAGGTATATCAGTGTGATCTTCCTCCCACCACAGAGAACTTTATCCCAATTAATCAGAGAACTTCAGTTTTTCCTCACTCTATTTAAACCTTCTGCCGAATGCTGCCTATGCTGTGCCATGAGATTTATTGCCACAAATAGATGCATTTCTCCAGCTCATTACTATTGAACAGGAACCTGTTTTCAGGCTAATACATTTAGTTAAGAACAGAGTCATGGTCATTCAGCTTCCTTAATTCTGTAGGTTGGTAAAGGATTTGCAACGTGTGTAGTTTGGGAACACTCACTGCATTTGCATACTAAGGGTTAAACAGGACTTACTCCTCTTCCACAGGTGACAACACTTCTAAGCATTGCTTTCTTCTTCATTATAATGTGCTTTTCACAAAAGCTTCCCTTGCAGCAGTAGGCAAGATTCATGTTTTTGTATTTGTCATTTGTCAGCAGGATGATTCCGTTTCTCAGCACAAAGCTAAGCAGAAAGGGACATTCTGGCAAGTTACAGCCACACTGGTTGCCCCACTACCTGATAGTTCTATTAGTAATCATATTCTTCATACTGACTTTTGTACTAGTGTGAAATGATGTCACATGTATCATAGAATCCTTTGGGTTGGAAAAGACCTTTAAGATCATTGTGTCCAACCATTGGATCCATCCAAGCTATCATAGTATGGCATCACACAGACAACAGAAATTAGAATAATCTGAGGAACAATCTGTAAGTGCAGCTAAAACCCCATATCTTTTTGAGGATTATGATGTTTCCCTCAATATGGTCCATAAGCATAGGTGGACTTTCTGAAGACTCGCGTAGCTCTGTTGCTAAAACACCTCTAGATATTCAGCTACAGTCTAAAAATGTAGGATAGAACATCAGAATTAATTGAATTTCATAAAACCTTATGTTATTTAGCTTCATCCTTCTGGTGATGAGCAAATACCACATTAATACACACACAACTACAAGAAGTAAAGGCGAGGTACTCCTGGTTAACCTACCCTTTGAGAAGGATGCATTTTTGAGAGGAGAAGAGTGCTTCAGGAAGTGTGAACATGAAACCAATTATAAACTGTAAATTACTAAATCATTCTCTGTGTTCACATAACTAATTGGTATTAACATTGAAGAACTATGACTCATCTGACCATGTTTCAGTAATAGCAGACATATCTAGAAGGTTTTTATTTTGTTTGTTTGTTTGTTTGGTTTTTTTAGCGTAGAAATGGGCTTTAAAAAAAATGGCTTGGGGTCTACATGCCATGTTTAGAAAATGTAATCCACTTTGTACCTAATGAATCTCTTTCCTGGGGGTATAACAATTGTATCCTGTCTGTTCTGCTTTCAATACTGATCTATGTGTTCCAGAATCCAGCTCTCAAATCCAGTTTCTGTCTGCCACTGAGTCTAGTCTGGGACTTCGCCAGTGCATGCTCCAAAGCATCAATGCTGACAGTGATGTAATGACCATCAGAGGGTTGGGGTTGATACTTGTTTTGTAGATATTTGCATACGTTAATTTTATAGTTATTATTTTCATTAAAGCTGTTTTAGCTTTCTTTTCTAATCTATAATTCTCTCCTCTTTCTCTTCCCCTTTGGGAAGGGAGAGGGGTTAACAGAACGCTTCTGTCACTTGTCTAGTGACTGAACCAGCCCTAACCCTTGACAATCCTCTGCTTTATGTTTTCTTTCAGTTATTTTTCAAATCTGGATGTTGTGCTTGATACAGTGTCATCTATGGGGTTTTTTTTTACTCTTTTACAATTTTTATATCCATTGAAACATAAGCATATGTGTGCACATATACACACACACACACACACAAGCATGTGATATCAATTCATGGCTTTTCATCCAGTGTAATTTTCAACAATAATTTGCAGGGTGGCTATGGAGAAAGATTTAGTGCACACTGAACATATAACAATATTTCTCTGAAATAAAGGTGTTATTCTTGCAGTTTTGATGAAAACATAATGCATAATAACAAGATCAGGTACCTTACAATAATAATCTCATTTGAAAATCTAATACTTTATAGCAAAAATAAAATGAAGGAAAATGAATATCAATGCTATCAATAGATTGTGTCTTGACCTGGTTTTGTGCAGACACTGGACTTCTACATGACTAGTCTACTTCAAAGGAAAATCACAGGTTTTATTTCCAAGCTGGCTTGTACATCATCTTCATTTTGTAAGCAGCAAAGTAAAGTTCTCAAGAAATTTCAGTCTACTTATGAGCACTTAATAATATAGCCTCAATATTTAATATTATTTACAGAAAATTGCTGTGTATGATATATTCAGCCATGAATGGTTTTATAGATGGCTTCAGAGCAGTGATTAGACAAAATAAGGTAAAATGAAAAGTAAATTGTAATTCTGTCTTGCTATATGGCCTTTGTTAAAGGAAGAAGAGTTGCTGACTACATTTTTTAATTCAAAATGAGCTACTCTTTGCTAATGCAGCAAAACAAGATCTTGAAGAAAATACGTCCTCCTAAAATTCAGGTGGGTCACTTCTGTCTTGGACATCCATTAATAGTTACCTTGATAAGACAGTGATGATTAGTGGACTTCAGGTGTTCAAACAGGACAAGGTAAAAACATTTGAGGTATGTGTGAACTTCTCAGAGGGAGAGAAGACACATCTCTGAAATTGAATTTTATAAGGTTGAAGTTACAGTGAAGAACACGCCTGTAAAACCTGCAACAGACTTCTTTGTCAGCAGTCTCCACACCATATAGAGATGCCTGATTTTGCCTGTTTGAGCTTCAGCCTGTTCTGTTTCCAAAAGAGAGGGATTTCTTGAAAGCTTTGACAGTAATATGACCAGTATCCTTTGCAGCTCAGCAGAGAAATTCACTGCTTTACAGCACAATACTAAGAATAGAGAAAGAACATTGCTTTGTGAAGCACAGCACCAGTGATCCTTGGACAACGTGAATTAATTACCTGTTCAGAAGAGAAAAAAAGAAATAAAACTAAACCATGGGTTTTTTTTGTTTCTATATACAGCCTGCCACAACAATGGGAAAGTTTGCTCTGACTCAGTGAGGGGGGTTTGGGTATACTGGTTTAACCTTTGAGCATCTCTTGCATTCAGAGAGTCTCCAGAGCAAAAGATGAATGAGACTTTGTATTGTGATGGTTATAGTGGTATGAAACCTTACTACATGTTATTTTCATTTTGCATCAACTTAAGGTCAGCTTAGTGTTCCCCATCTGGAAAATAATTACTTCCCACCATTTCCCCATTAAGTACAAAGACATCTTGAGTTATTAGCCTAACATAAATGCACACCTTTTGTGTGAAAAGCATATAAGAACATAGTACTGCAGGTTGATAGCTTCCTTCCATGAGACTTTCCTTCTCCTTAAAAGCAGAAACTCCAGATATTGTCATACTGTGTCCTTGAAAGTCTTGTCCTTGTACCTTCCTGCCTTTCTCAGCTTGCTTCTTCAGCATTCTCAGCCCTATAGAGCTCCTCTCACAGTGGTGGCTGAGGCACCTGTGTTGCATGCTGACACACAGATCATCTGACCAGCTTTTTTTCACCAAATTTTTTTTTTTTTTTCTGAAAATGGAACTGAACACTACAGCCACCTTCTCCTACAGCCCAGCTTTCCATTCCCTTGTCAGATCAGTGCTAGACACCTCAGCAGGGTTAATTCCGTCTTGTAATGGTGCATGATCAGTATACTGCATGCAGATAGAAAAAAAATATATTTGTGTCTATACTACTTCCAAGGAAATGTGTCTGGAAGAAACACCTTAATCTTCTGACTACAATACAAATGAAAGGTAATTATTTCAATTTCCTGTTATGGATTTCTGTTGAAGTCAGCCTCACTGAAAGCTGAAGGAGAGAAGTATTTAAATGAGAAGACTTTTCCCTTCATGCAATTTGTGTAACAAGTAAATCCTTTAAAAGGAAGAATAAGGTTTCTTTCTTTGTGTTTGGTTTTGGTTTTGTTTTTTTACATAGGTAGGATTTATTGCCCCTCACCAACCTAGTATTCTTTTCTTTTATTCTTCTGACAAAATATATGATTTCTGCTGCTTGAGATTCTTGGTTTATATTTGTTAAGTGGGCCCATGTGAAACTCATGAAATTCAACAAGCCCAAGTGTAATGTCCTGCACCTAGGCTGGGACAACCCCCAGTATCAACCCAGGCTAAGGGATGAAAGGATGGAGTGCAGCCCTGTGGAGAAGGACCTGTGGAGGTTGGGGATTGGAAAGCTGGACGTGAGCCAGCACCATGCACTCGCAGCCCAGAAGCCAACGGCACCCTGGGCTGCATCCCCCGCAGTGTAGGCAGCAGGTTGAGGGAGAGGATTCTGCCTCTCTGCTCCCAGTGCTCTGGGAAGACCACTCCTGCAGTGCTGGGTCCAGCTCTAGGGTTCTCAGCACAGGAGAGACAGGGACCTGTTGGATCAGGGCCAGAGAGGCCAGAGCAATGACCTGGGCTGACATCCCTCTGCTGTGAAGAAAGGTTGGGAGAGTTTGCTTTATTCAGGCTGGAGAAGAGAAGGCTCTGGAAAGACCTTATTGTGGTCTTTCAATATGTAAAAATGGCATATAAGAAAGACAAAGAGGTACTCAAGCAACCATGTAGTGACAGAAGAAGGGACAGTGATTTTAAACAGAAGGAGAGCAAGTACAGACTTCAAGTATTAAAGAAATTGTTTTCCATGATGGTGGTGAGACACTGCAACAGGTTTCCCAGGGAAGTTATAGATGCTCCATCACTGGATGTGTTCATGACTAGGGTTGGATGCAGCTTTGGTCAACCTGCTCTACTTGAAGGTGTCATTGCCCATGACAGGGGGGTTGGACTAGATGACCTTTAAAAGTCCACCGCCAAGCCAAACCATTTTATGATTCTATGTAATCTAACCACTTTATTATTTAAAATCAAGAAGATTATTAATATATTTTGATAACAACTTCCTGACATTGTTAGCACTATTTATCACCTAATTATTTTTCTAACTAGAGTTGGGGATTGGCTGTAATCTTAAAAAAAAAAAAAACCAAAAACCCAAAACAAACAAACAAAAATATCAACCAGAGCTGCTTTTTTATTTTTAGAAAGTATTTGATTTTGCATATAATTTCAGCCATGTTTAAGAAAATACTCCAGCAATACCATGTTTCCAAGTATTCAGCTTGATTTTTGTTTTCAACGCTCAGAAAAGTATCTATCCACATAACATAGTCTTGACATTTGCTGTGTAAAGAATGTTAAACAAACAGAATTCAATAACAATATTATTCAATAAAATGAATGATATTTCTGAGAAGAAAACTTTAAAGTTCAAATTTACTTCTCATAAAAAAAAAAAAGTGTTAAGCTAAACTTCACTTTAAACCTGATAGTCACGATATAACACAAAATGAGACTTCATAACCAGTGTTTAGTGTATCTGTCATGTATAAATATTGTGCCATATAGAAATAGTTCTGTTGGTTGACAAAGCCTTCTGTAGAAGACTGGAACATTTTGTACTTCTTCCAGCTATAACTCTTTTTTCCCAACATATCCTCCTTTTTCTGACAGTTTCCTGATGGAATCCAGCTTAGCCTGGAGATGTGGTTATATTTTTGCTTTTCTTTGTGTTAACTCTTGATCTTTCAGAAGGGTACAGCTTGTAGAGTTGGCCTGTTAGTCTTTTCTGTAGACTACCAGTGCCAGTGATGCAGGGTTTTATAGGTTTTTGAAAGCAGAAAGGGAAAAATGACAAGGTAAAGATAGAAAGTGTGTGTTTGGTGTGATAGTGAGTAGATAAATATAAGTGCAGTTTATCTATAAGCCAAAGTTTTAAGCCTGTGATACTACTTCAGTCAAACTTTTGACACAATAAAGTTAAAAGTATCAAAACAATGGTTTAATTCCTCATATGAACTGTTTAGAAATTGCATTTAGAACATGGACTAATCAGAGCACCTTGATTCACCACTTAATGACAGATCTTGCTGCACTCCTGTCTGTGAGAACATGTTCAGAAGTAGCCACATCCTGATTTTCTCCGACTGTGAGAAAAGTTAAACAATCTCTTCCTGCTATAATCAATAGCAGTAATCTTAAATAGTATTTTTTATTATGATTTATTTGCTTTTTTTTTATTCCTAACTTTGTGATTGCTTTCACAGAGTGTGTGGTCTTTCTTAGCCACAATGTTCATGGACATGCAGCATGCTGCATTTTCTGTAACATATAGTCTAATAAACTACATCTTATGACAGTAACCAGTTAAAAACAAACAAACAAACAAACAAACTCCAAACAAACAAACAAAAAACCCAAACAAAAACCAAAACCAAACTCAACCAACCAACTAACTAAAAAATCCAAGCAAACAACTAGAAAAAAAAAAAGAAGCAACAATGACTTTGGCATAAGCATGGATAAGATTTGTCCCTGTTTCACTATTGATATTTTAAATGTGTGTTATACATACTTGAAAGTAGCATTACAGAAATATCCATCCTAAGGAATACAAATTCTGTGGTTTTGTTGCATACGACACAGGCAGCTGGGTGAAAAGTTAACATTTGCCCTGTTTGTTACACAGCAGATAATGTCTAGATAGAATTTACCTTTTTATTTTCTGTTTACTTCGGTACAGGAATTCATTTGTTTTTCAGTGTTGGCAGCATTTCATAACAATGCATAGCAGAGTGTACTCATTGAAGTAACACCTGGATTACAGGGTTTATCTGTAAATGCTCCCCAAACTGTGATTAGTTAGATATATCTGTGCTGAAATGAAGTGTGGGTGAAATAATTTTTGATCAGAATACCTACTTCTCATATCAGATAGTAAAAATGCTGTTGCTCATAAAGATTAAGCAAGGAGGACTTCCACTGTCAAGTATCAGGGTTAAATCTTTCCTATAGATGTAAATTGCATATAGAATTATTAAGAAATCATAAATACTTTCTTAGTATGGTTTACAGAGTACTTGAGAATCTTCCCTACATAGCCAAAGAAAGAATATGGGAACAACATTGGAAAGATTGCTGTGAATTTATTTTATGCAAATAATTGTAAGTGGAAAGTATTTGAATTGCAAACTGGAAATTACTAGGACTTTTTCTTTACTGGGGTTTGGAACTAGATGTCCCCTTCCAACTCAACCCATTTTATGATTCTGTGATTCTATGATTCCGTGATTCTACGATTCTGTGATGTTTTTATCCTTCTTCAGAAGGAACAAGCCATAATCTGTTGAACAATAAACAGATGAAGTGAAATATCTGTGTGGTTCTTCAAAAGCCTGGCTGGAATTATGAAATGATCTACTACAAAACTGTGTATCTTCCTATAAAACACCGAGTTTCACCATTTTATTACATGTCATTGTCAGGAGACAGTTTTACTTAGAACTACAAAGACATTTCATACTTGGGATAGGACATCAAGTGTTAGGACATCAGTGTGCACTAATCTCATCAGTCCCACTCTGTTGTATCTTCTGAGTTACATAAACTCATATTAACATTTTTTTTTTCTACAGGATTTCTTCCCTACAGGATGAACAATTTGTGTCCAAGACCTGTCATATTAACTTTTCTACAGTTAGATTCACTTTCTCCTAGACTCTTCTTTTGTAGAGCCTGTTTTGTATTATATATAATTGTTTATTCATTTGCATAGATTCAGCTCTGTGATAAATGATTCCTTTGTATTTAGCTTTTGTGATTCACATTTATATGTAGCAGAACTTCTCTTTCTGGTGGAAGAAGCACAGAGAGATATAAAAATAGACCAAAGCCTCGACAGATTTCTTGTGTTTAATTTTTCCAGGCTGGTTAATAAGTCTTTGAAAAAAAACCCATCAAAATAACAAACAAACAAACAAGCAAAAACCAAACAAAACAAACAAGCAAACAAAAACCCACACAACAACAAAAAATATTGATTTTGTATAAAAATCCATAGAAAAATAAGAAAAATAGATAGAAAATGAAATTAAATCCCCTTCCAATACAGGAGAGTGTAACACGTTAAAATAAAATTGATAACACCATCTTTCAGAGCATTATGTAAAAGAGAGCATTTAAAAATCTACAGATGGCAATAAATCTTCAATCTGTAGCAATAGAGGCAAACAGCATGAACTCAGTATTAAATTTTCATTGTCTGTCCCAAGGGACTGCTTTGTGACGTTTAGCTTCCTGCTCAACTTCCTTGTGCAATCTTATGGAGCTCTACAGAAATACAGCTGTGAAAGTGTAAAAGCATTTTAAAGAACACAACACGTAGTCCAAACCACTTCCAAAGTGAGAAAAACTCTAAGCAAATGTGATTTCCCCAAATTCATACTGCACAAACAGTTGTTCATAATTTCACTGTAAACAAGTGTGCCTTCTTAATATTATCAACCAGATTATCTATGTCTTTAAAATTAATATATTCACAGTATTGGAAGACTGATGCTAATCACCTTAAAGCAGGGGAATTAATGTCTCTCTATTAATACAAAAATAAAAAAAATGTCGTTTGCATTTCAACCTTCCTGGAAATTCATGTAACATAATCCTCTTGCAATAAATGGTATGTGAAGAATATTCTACTTACCTGAATATATTATACTTACCTGAATATTTAGGTATTTAGGTGTTTGGGAGTTTTTTATGTGTTTTTTTTTTTTTTTTTTTTTTTTATGGATATAGTTGGACTTGGTGATCTAGGAGGTCCTTTCCAACCATGAATATTCTGTGATTCTGTGAATATGAAGTTCAATCCACAATCTGCAAAGAAAAAAACATATCAAGTGCTCTCTGTATTCATGATTATCTGAACAATACTGGGTCAAATGGTTTCTCCTTTAAAAAGCTTGAAGAGGCCCCGTGAACACTGCATTTCTATATGGAACTCTATGTTAAACATTCTTAGATAAAATTAAGGGATAAATAAAGGCTCTCTAGATACTTTTTAGATGGCCCTTTTGTGGACTAAAAAATGCAGGTTTCTTCTCATCTTATAGGCAGGCCCCTGTTACCAAGTTTCTGAGCACATATTCATCGTGATTTGTGTATATTTATAAGTATATGTATACATACATATGTATATATGTGTGTATACATATATAATAGTCCATTTCATTCTATCTCTTTCTCTAATAAAATGCTATTGTTCCCTTGCATGGTATTAATAATGTATAATGTGCACTGACTAAAAAAGATGAAAGAAGTCTACTGGGTTGAGTTTTGGGCCCCTCCCTCCAAGAAAGACATTGAGTGGGCTGGAGCATGTCCAGGGAAGGGCAATGAAGGTGGTGAAGAGCACAAATCTTGTGAGGAGCAACTGAGGGCCCTGGGGCTGTTCAGCCTTGAGAAAAGGAGGCTCACGGGAGACCTTCTGTCTTTTGACAACTCCCTGAAAGGAGGTTGGAGACAGGTGGGGTCAGTCTCTTCTCCCAAGGAACAAGAGACAGGACAAGAGGAAACAGCCTCAAGTTGCATGGGAGTTTTAGGTTGGGCATGTGGAAAAATGCCTTCCCTGAGAGGGTTGTCAAGGCCTGACCCATGCTGCCAAGGGGTTTTAAAGCTATGGACATGTGGTGCTGAGGGCTATGGTTTAGCTGTGACCTGCCAGTGCTAGGTTAACGGTTGGACTCAATGAAGTTCAATTGAAAGAGAGGAGGAAGAAAGAAGGGGGGAATTGACACTGTGGTATATAAGATGAAAGCTAAAAAAGGAGTAGTAGGCATTTTCTGAGTAGAAATTTAACTTGTAGATGAGGGAGAATAGTTGCACATTAAACTCACTAATCAGAGAGCAGTCACTAGAAATTAGCACAATATCTCTCAGGTCAGCATGATATAGAAAATCAGATTTTATTAAATTAACATTGATTAAAAAGAAAAAAAAACTGATTGCAATGAAAATAGAAGTCCCTTCTTCATCTATGGAGCATAAGCACCACCAAAAAAAAAAAAAAAATTAGAAAAAGTTCATCTACTAAACTATTTAATATGCCATAAATGGTATGCATCTTCTCACTCAGAGTGAAAGAGTGGCTTGCTTTATCAGTTCTGTATTTGATTTGCTTGTATAATGACTAAGAACAATATTAATGGCACTGAGGAATGTATAACTGTACTTTTCTCTACAATGTTGAGACCATTTACTCATGACAAACTGGAATGCAAAGCTCTAGGATAAGTACAAAGTTTCAAATACCACCGCTTTACTCCCAGTAGCAGAAAGTGTGGACAGTCTGTTTAAATAGTACAGCTACTGCACTGCATCTAATTTATTAATTATAATTAAGGTGCAATACGCTGCATTATTTAAGGCTTTTTTACATTTCTGCTTCTACAGTTATTTCAGTTGGATTCATAACTGTTGGCATGTGGAGCAAGCATTATTCTAATTAGGGAGGAAAATACCAATGGCTTAGTTCGTCCTCCAACAAATCAATATTTAATTAACAATATGTCAAAACCCAAATGTCTGTAATTAAATTTTGTGGGAGTAAAATGACAATACCATTCTTTACTGATATCACTGTATATACTAAAATATTAGGACACATAACTGGAAATGTGTAAAGAGGCTGTCACAATGCAATCAGGCAACCTGTTTCCCTGTTAACATATACTCAGTTGCAAACAAGCATAATATAATGATTTTATTTTAATTTTTTTAAAAAGGAATTAGATTTCTCTCTTAACCTAGATTTTTATCAGCTGCATTAAAAAAACCCCAAAGTTCCCCAAAATGTTGGTGTGTAAAGTTCTCTTGCTATGAGATGTCAAGCACATTCAGCACCTGCAGTTCCTGTGCTGGAGCAGAGTTAATTTTAATTTACATCAATATTCCCTTGCTGGGGAGCTTGTGACAGTGAGTACATAAATGTAATCTGTAATATTTAGGATAGAAGGACAGCAAAGTCACTGCAGGCACTGTGGAAAACATTCTGCAAAAGTCTCATCTGTGTTGAAATTCTGTTTCAAAATTTTCACTGGAAACCAATACTGCAGAGCATAAAAGTGGGGCAATCTTTGTCTCCTGAATATTTCCTGGAAAAATTCCTCTGGTTTTCTTCAGCCTGCTGTCCCTGGTAACCAAGTAGAATGTTTAAAAATATTTATTTACTAGTAATGTGATTCTGCAACAGTTAAATACAACAGGCAACAGTTAAATACAACAGGCAAAAGAGTATATATATGGAAGGAGAGAGACAGAATTGAGGAAGGCACACAGTGGCAGTCAAAATAATATCCTCAACATAAAAAAAAAATGTTAATATTATGTTAAGAATGTCTAGTACATTATCAAATACTAGATACATTAATTTTCCAGACACTCACTTTCCTGGGGAGAAAACGCAATCACTACTTGCCTGAGCATAGCTGCAGGGTAAATTAATTTGGTAAGTAAAGGTAAATTAAAAATTTTTAAAAGGTAATAGCTGCCTTCTTATTCATTTACAGAGTGTGGATTTGTTAATTCATCATTTCCTATATGTATTTATTTGCAAAGAAAAGAGAATCTTGCTCCCGTGACTTCTTCACAGTCTTTGCTAGTCTTGATTGAATTGTCACAGCTTGCTTTTAACCCTTCTGAAATTAGTTTAAAGTTGTAGGCCCTGAAGACTTTTAACTTTATGGGTGGTAGCAAGTTAAGCCTCTTCTCAGTCCTCTGCTTTCCTCTGGTCTATTACCACCAGGCAGGATGTAATCACTGTAATTCCTTCAAAGACAGTGAAGAAGATCAAACACTGCTTTTCCCAGCAATAACTCAGCAAATCCTGTGTGTGAATTCTGAAGCTTACTGAGGCCACAGTTTCACATGCATTGAGGTCAATACTGATGCCATATTAGAGCTCTGGATCAAGGATTACCCTTGTCGAAAACAGTGAAGGGGCCACTTTATTGCAATAGAGCTTTTCCTTTCTTACTGAAAAAGAAATTGGATTTACTCCTTAAGAATGTATTAATACCTGTAGCACAATATTACGACCAGTTGCTATCTATAGAAATAAAAATGTTTAGGTCCTAGTAGTTCATAAAAGTGTTTTGTCTAGAGTGGATCTGATTCTGAAGTCCAAATCTGTTCTTCAGCAGAGCTCTAAAATCATGTTATAATAATGTGTTTGTAGGATGGGCTCATAGAAACGTATTCCCCAAATGGATTTAAGAAGCAAATTTACTAGACTTTTTCACTCATCTTTGCAAATTACTTTCTCGGAAATGCATTTAAATTAGTTGAAACAAATTTCTCAGATCCCTTCATTAAGGTTGCATTTTCATGTGCAAATGCTCAGTCCATCATGCATCTCTCTGAGTGTTTTCAGAGCTTCTCCACTTTTCAATGCAATTCTAACTCCTTTTTTGAGCCTAAAATATAGAAACTGGAAAAAATATCAATTGCTTTGGTACCAGGTAACCTTGGCTTGGCTGCCTCAGAATCTGAATGTGGACTGGTCTTATGCAGTTGGTTACTGATTCCGCCCCCCCATGCCTAGGTGAAGCAAAGCAGATTTTATGTGGGTTACTGCTTCTGGGTCTTCTTCCTTCTGGCTCTCCTTCCTTTAGGTTTTCTCATGGTATCTACATCTGTAGTCAAAGATCTTGAAAAAACACAGGAGTCAGAGGAATGTGACCATATTTCAATCCATCATTGTAAGTTAGAGAGGAATAGCCTGTAAAGAGAGTATTTTATCCCTGGGCTGGCATCGCACTACTTGCAAAACAGAGAAGAGACCTTTGGTTTTATTTGAGACAGAAACTGTGATTAAATTAGCGTTCCAAACATGAACTAAAACTGGCTGGTGACTCTATCTGATGATGGTTCCATTTTGCTATACAAATTAATATACATTTAAGTTCCTAATTATATTTTAGGACATGGACCTATTGGAGTAGGTCCAGAGGAGGGCCACAAAGATGATCGGAGGGCTTGAACACCTCTCCTACAAGGACAGGCTGAGACAGTTGGGGTTGTTCATCTGGGAGAAGAGAAGGCTCCAGGAAGACCTTATTGGAGCCTTCCATTATATCTGAAGGGGGTCTACTAGAAAGCTGAGGAGGGACTTATTGCAAGAGCCCACAGTGATAGGATGAGGGGTTCTGAGCAACCTGGCATAGTGGGAGGTGTCCCTGCCTATGGCAGGGGGGTTGGAACTAGATGATCTTTAAGGTCCCTTCCAACGTAAACCATTTTATGATATTTTTGTCTTGGGAACACAAGAGTGAAGCAAAACTATCATGTTTCATCATGTGAAAAAAAAAAAAAAAAAAAGAAACAGAAAAGTAGTCTTCTGAACCTGATCATCCTGTCTTTCAAGAGAAAAAAAAAAAGCTAATCAAAATCAGAAATTGCTTTCTATATTCCTGACCTGAAAAACCAACTACATGTGACTCTTTGCCTCCCTGTTGCCAAGATGAAAGCCATTATCACACCTCACTGGATGAATTACAAAGAATAAAGTGAGAAATGCTCAGTATTTTAAGGATTTTGAAAGTATTGTGTATTACTTAGATAAGGGTATAATTTACATTCAAAATATTCTCCCACATTCTTAACACCTTTACCTAAATTGCTGTTACAATTACCTCATTTATAATGTTCAGTAAATAAGATACCTGTAGGTAACAGCAGTATGACCTCAAATGCTATATTCTAGTTGCTGTTTTTTCTCCTTCATAGAATGGTTTGGGTTGGAAGGGACCTTAAGGATCATCTAGTTCCAACCCCCCTGCCATGGGCAGGGACACCTCCCACCAGAACAGGTTGCTCAAAGTCCCATTCAACCTGATTGTGAACAGATCCAGTGATGGAGCATCTACAGCTTCCCTGGGTGACCTGTTCTAGTGTCTTACCACCCTCACACCGAAGAACTTCAAATTTTCTAATCTGTATCTTCCATCTTCCAGTTTGAAGCCATTATCTCTTGTCCTGTCACTACAAGCCCTTGTAAAAAGTGCCTCCCCAGCTTTCTTGTAGGCCCTCTTCAGATATAGGGAGCAGGCTGGGGATGTTCAGAGTGATGCCATTTGTGTTCCCAAGTCATTGTTATGAATGATGGAGCTTTCCTCACCCCATGAGTTTTCTCACTTTTACCCTACTGATTCTCTCCCTTGTCCCACAGCTGTGGAGTGAGTGGCTGCATGGAGTCAAGCTGCCAGCAGAGGTGAAATCTGGACAGGTGCATATAAAGATATAAAGAAAAACAGTGCTTGATTCTGGATGGGTACAAACACAGAGACGTAGACCAAGAAAGGAAGATTTTTCCAAGTGCAGGAAGCTTTTATTATTAATTCAGTTGTGGCAGTCTTCGGCCAGTGGTGAAAATCCAACCTGCTACAGTTAAAAACTAGGGACAGAAGAATTGAAGCAATACCACATCCCTGTTGATTTATGCATATGCAATGTGTAGAGGAGTTGCACCTGAACATGAATTTGTTACAGACTCCCTCCTAAGCCACACATCTAGGAACATCTAGGAAATTCTGATGCCTGAGGCTGGAGACTGTCTTAATTGTGCAGGGTTTTTATCAGTGTACTTGCAATATTCACTATCTAGCCTTAAGAAAAAAAATAAGAGAATGTGCTGTTACCACCTAGAGGAATTTTTTTGTGCATTGAATGATTAAAACCTGTGCTTTTGGGAGTGTGAGTCAAGCCTTTATTCTTCATACACCAATTAGTGTGTGATTTGTCTAACTATTGTTCCAATTGTCTATAGAATAAGACTCCACTCTTTATGTATTAGATTACAGGGAACAATCGTCTTTTGTGAGGTCTTAATTAAAAAGCCAACTAGGTCTAATTTACAGGTAAGTCTAAGCTATAAAATTCAGCTCCAGATTTTACCTCTTTCCTTTTACTGTCTCCCAAAACAGAAACAAAGAGCGAAATTAAAAATACATTGGTGGAATGCTCCTGAGTTAATGCAATAAGAAGTGGGTTTTTTTAATAAATCTTATGGTCAAAACTTCACCTGCTCACATATTAATTAGGATTTAGATTTTTGTGAAAGAATTTTGTGTATTTATTGCATTAGAGTGTTTTTATTGTTGTAAAATCTTCATAAGAAAAAAAAGAAAAAGAAGAAACAGCACCAGACTGCCACTGCTCCCTTTTCTTACCTTTTCCCTGTCTGCTGAAGGTTCTGCTGGATGGAAACCCTCAAAATCCATCAAGCTTCAGGCATGTGATTTCCCTTGGTTGTACACTTAGATCAGATATCCAGAGAAAAGTGACAGAACTGGTGATTTTTAGGTTGAAACTAAGAGCATCACCTAGCATACTGTTCTAGGTTGTTTTTTTGTTTGTTTGTTTGTTTTTTTCATGAGAAAGCTTTAATGCTTGTATTGTTTTAGAAAAGAAAGAGATCAAAAGGTGCCTGGCCTGAAAAGTGTAGTCACACTCTGCATATCGTTCATCACCAAATTGTATTGGCTAGCAATTGTCATGGGGAGTTCTACACTAAGTAACTCCATAACTCTCCCCATGGTGAAATGGTATTTTCCATTCAGAAAATCTTCCTGGGGCTCATTTGCACTGTAACTGGTGCACACTCATTCTTTGAAAGCAAATGTTTGTGTATGTGTACATATACATGTATAGAGAGTGTACATCAGTTAAAGAGTTAAAGATTGTTGTGGTAGGAGGTTTTAGAAACTGGTAATTTAAACTTCAAAACAAATGTTCACTAAATGCATTTATTAGCAACACTTTTCCTGCTCATGGTTGGTTCTTAACACGTTATAATCATCGCTGCATCTACAGAACTGTTCATCTTTAGCAATTGTATCCTGAACTATCTGTAAATATATACCTGTATTTAGTAGTTATCAGTGGTGACAGTGGTCCTGGATGGTTTAGGTGTGAAGGTCAGTCCAGCTGGTCCTCTTAACCTCTGATTTTCATGATATGCCTGATGTTCTTATTCTATTTTCTCTGTTCCAGAGTAAGGATTTCAGTTGTTGATTCCACTTACCTGGTTTTGATGACTTGCAGTCCCTTGCATCTCTATCTTGCTCTCTGTATTACAAATTCTCCTCTTTCTGGGTGCCTCTCACACACAACTGCACACCTCTTTGCCCCTTTAGTGGTCACAATGCTCACAAGCCTACATAAAAAGACAATTAGGAAATATCTGTATACTGCTTACACTATGGCTACGCTAATTTAGCATGCTTAGTAGGTTCAAGGCAAGCTAATATTAACTTCACCCACCGTTATTAATAATAGAACCATAGAATCATTTTGTCTGGAAAAGACTTTTAAGATCACTGAGTCCAACCATTAACCTAACACTACCAAGCCCACCACTAAACCATTTTTCTTAGCACAACATCTCTATGGCTTTGAAACCCCTCCAGGGATGGGGACTCCACCACTGCACTATTCAGCCTGGGCCAGGCCTTGACAACCCTTTGGGGGAAGAAATTGTTCTTGGTATGTAACCTAAACCTCCCCTGGTGCAACTTGAGGCCATGTCCTCTTGTCCTGTTGCTCCTTCCTTGGGAGAAAAGACCAACTCCACCTGGCTCCAACCTGTCAGGGAGTTGTTGAGAGTGAGAAGGTCTTCCCTGAGCCCCCTTTTCTCCATGCTAAACAACCCTGGGTCCCTTAGCTGGTCCTCACAAGACTTGTGGTCTAGACCCTTCCCCAGAGTTGTTGACCTTCTCTGGACACACTCCAGCCCCTCAATGTCCTTCTTTGAGTGATGGGCCCAAAATTGAATCCAGTATTCAAGATGCAGCCTCATCAATGCTAAGTAGTATAATACACTTATAAATCACAGTTGTCACAAGCACCTGAACTGGGTACAGTAAGTTCAAGGGCATCTGGTGAATCACTGACAATTTTTGATTTCTTAGAATTTTTGTCTTTGAATTATTCTTATGGCTACTCTATATTGACCCATTTCTCCTAGTCAGCAGCCCCCTGTGTGGAAGAAATGAAGTCACTCCCCTTCAGAGGTTCCCATGTTGTTTAGCAGATTCTGAATGTTGTTTAGCAGATTCTGAATGGTTTTCTTGCTCCCAGGACACTGGGTTACAGCTCCTTTCTTAGGGAAATTTGTTGCTGGCAGGTAAGCCTTATTTCATCATTCCTGTTTTCAAGTGGTATGATCATACCTTCCATGCACTGGGTGTTAAATGATACAGTTACGGTAGAAATATCATCTGTGTGCACATAGATAATTGTCAAAGATGACTCAGATAAGATCTTCATTATCAGATAATTAATAACAAGACCTGAGATGAATAATAAATATTAAATTTATGGGGAACATAACTATCCAAGATTTCTGAAGAGCTAGAAACTAATGAACTGAATGCAAATGGGGGGAGGGAGAAGGAGTTACGATTAATTAAGATATGTATGGAAAAACTTTTGGATATTTGCTTCTTCAGCTTTTAAGTTTTTATAACTTTTCTGTATATAAAAGATAATTATTATGCACCTATCCACACTAGCTTATCAATATATAATTGAATTTCATTAATGTTGCATATTTTCAGTATTGACCGAGTATACATAATTTCTGAAATATCTCTATAAAAATGACTGTAAATTACAAACATGATTTGTGTTTTAAACCAGACCACCTTTACTCCTAACTTTCTTCCTTTGTCTCCAACGATAGTTCTTGACTACTGTTAATCAATCCAGATTTATTAGAGTGAATGCTTTACATTATTATATGCACTTTGTATTGCACCAATCTAGTATTGAAAAACATCTTTTGTAACTCTTTCCCCTCATTATTTTGGTATTTCTTTGTAAACTTCGTAAAACAAATGTTTAGATCTAGACATCTCTTGATGTCAGAAAATAATTCCATGTTGTTGCAGGCAGCCTTCCATCTTGGGAAAAGGCACATGGAAACCTCTTCAAGCTTTAGGATAAATCCCCATATCTGGGTTTATTCCATTGTTGAGTATAGCATTATGTCCATGTCCTCGATGTGACAGATCATCTATGTTTTACAGATTCTGAAGCGAGCAATTACCAAATAACTGCTTTTCCTGCTCCTCTTCAGGTATAGGGTTACGTCCCTTATGACCAAAATTTCAGGCATCGTAGGATTAGATGGAGTCAGACAATTCCTTATGTGGTCAGTTAAACTAAGCTGAAAAGCCTTAAAAGTCTGAAGACTGCTATGGACAAAGAAAGCCAAAGGGATTTGTTTTCAGTTAAAGCTGAGATTGCCAATTCTGACATAGAATGTACTGAAAGTACAAAGTGCTTAATGGCCATTGCATCTGTACTTTGAGGAAGAGTAAAAAAACCTTGCCATCTGATGGGTAAATGCAGGAATGCCCAGTATTTTCATGAGTAGTGGTTTTTATTACTTTACTAATTCTATGTTTATAATTGAATGACTGAGACTTTTCAAAGTACGCTACTGAAGTATCAAATCCAGCATTTAGTGATATCAGTAGCTGCTGATTTCTCAAATTCATATTTAAAAAATAGCAAAAGTTCCTAAAAAAGCAATACAAATATTTTCTTATGTCTGTGCTTTCTACCTTGCTGGCAATTAAGCCTATAGTGAGAGCCAGAGGGAGTCCCATCTGGGGGAATTTTTCAGCTTCATGGCCCTCTCTGGACATGCTCCAGCCCCTCAATGTCTTTCTTCAAGTGAGGGGACCAAAGCTGAACCCAGGAGTCAAGGTGCAGACTCCCCAGTGCCCAGTCCAGGGGAATGGTCCCTGCCCTAGTCCTGCTGGCCACACTAGTGCTGATCCAAGCCAGGATGCCTTTGGCCTTCTTGGCAACCTGAGCACATGCTGACTCATGTTCAGCTGGCTGTCAACCAACACCCTCAGGTCCTTTTCTGATGGGCAATTTCCAGCTACTCTGCCCCAAGCCTGGAGTGTTGCAGGTGGTTGTTGTGACCCAAGTGCAGGACCCAGTACTTGGTGGTGTTGAGCCTCATCCCATTGGCCTCAGCCTATCTAAGCAGCCTGTCCAGATCTCTTTGTAGAATTTCCCTACCCTCAAGCAGATCAACACTCCACTAGGTGAGTCACCTTTTCACAGAAGGCGATCAGGTTTATCAAGCAGAACTTGCCTTTCATAAACCCATGATGACTGAGCCTGGTCACCTGGTTGTCCTCATGATGGCACTCAAGTTTATCTGCTCCATAGTTTTGCCTGGCACCATGATCAGACTGACAGTCCTGTAGTTCCCCAGGTCCTCCTTTCAGCCCTTCTTGTTGATGGGCATCACATTCATTAATCTCCAGTGAACTGAGACCTCCCCAGATAGCCAGGACTACTGGTAAATGATGGAACATGGCTTGGTGAGCATTGCCAGCTCCCTCAGTACCTTTGGGACCCCTGGACCTCATCCAGCCTCAGACACTTGTGCATGTCTAAATATTATTAGGCTTTTAGTTGGTTTTTTTGGCGGTTTTTGTTTGTTTGTGTTGGTTTATTTATTTATTTTAGTTTGTTTGTTTTAAGAAGCACTGCAACTACCTTCAAATATGCTATTTTTTGAGAACAAACAGGTGGTGTAAAAATAATAAAACTTTCTTAGTAAAAGCTTTACTCTCAGTTCTAAAAAGTATGTCATTCCACTGGGAATTGTTAACAGTGGGAGATAAGTATCTATGCTCTTAAAAGCATCATAAAAGTGCCCATACCATGCAGTCTAACTTCTTCACCATGTTGGAGGTTGTCATGCTACTCTCCTCTGCAGTTACTTCTTATTATATAAAAGAAACTTCTTTTTCCACTGCAATTTTTCCCTTCAGATGTCCAACCAGCAGCGATATTTCCATGCTACAGCTGCCTTTTTTTTCCTTACCTCTTGCTTTACCCACAAGGTTGAACTGTATCATTTTGCAGAAGGGATTCACCTAGAAAACCTTTTTTAAAGTCTCTGAATAGAGTTTACCAGTTTTCACATATGAAGGAGGAAAAGAAAAATGTTCTTAATTACGTTAAGAAAACATCTATTTTTGTCAAATATTTTCCCTTTTTTTTTTTTTTTTTTTTTTTTTTTTTTTTTGGGTTTTTTGTTTTTTTTTTTTTTTTTTTTTTTTTTTTTTTGGGGGGGGTGTGGTTTTTTTTGGTTTTTTTTTTTTGTTTTTTGAGCTATCTTACTTGGAATTTTTATGTAGAAAACATTTTTCATGGAATTTGTTAAATTCCAAGCTGAAAAATCGTCTATTTTGTTCTTTCCTTCCAGTTATTATCACAAACCAACCTCACTGATATTTATTGAAATATCTTCCTGTTTATTACTTATTACTTTACCATTGTTTTGCAGGTAAACTGTATCTTAGAGGCCTTTGGACATGCTAAAACACCCTTGAATGATTTTTCCAGCTGTTTTATAAAATATTTTGAGCTACAGTTTTGTGAGAAGAAAAAAACATTAATTGCAGGTAAGTATCATTTAATCTGTTTATTCTGATACCACCCACATACTACTAGATCAAGCATCCCAGTGTGCCATATGAATATTATGCATCAATGGCCTTAAAGTATGTGAAAGAGGCAGGGGTATTTTGGGGAGTGTCAGAAGAACATATTTACAGCATGTCAGGAGTAGTGTGCAGTATTAAGAGGGAGAGCCCCATTCTCTGCAGCCACAAGGTGGCAGAGAAAGACAAGGAAAACTATTAACACTATCGATTCCTGTTAGCTTTTCCAGGAAATCATGTTTCCCTTTATGCCCAAAATTAACAAACTATGACAGCTGTGCTGTGAAATAAAAGTAGCTAAAATACCTATACATTTGTATCTAATATTATATCAGGTATTTTAAGTTTCCTTTGAATAAGGAATAAACATCTGTTCAGGGCAAACAAAATACAAATATATTCTCTAATACTGACTTTAGAAGTAATTTATTACAAATTTGAGCCTTATCTAAAGAAACTAGGAATCACACTTGATGTTTATTCTTATTAGAGCTAAGATAGTGTGGAATTTGTGCTTGCTTTCAAAATAAGCATGAGTCTGCTAATCCCCAGTAAGTATTCATTAGTGGGGGGAAAAAAAAAAAAAAAGAATATTGGGCAAAACTTCAGTCAGTTTTATTCTGGAAACTTTTATCTTTGGAGATAGTCAAGGAGAGGTTCCATTTCTGGTCTGCATAGGTCATCATAAAGTCACTCTGTGCTAAAGGGAGAGCTTTGTGCAGAAACTGTACACAGTTTTGTACTTGCACTGATCTTCCTGGATGGAAAAGGAGTGTGGTGAGACACACTTTTGATCTAAGTAAATTAGATTTCATTGGATAAAAATTTTTAAAATTTACTAGTTTTGTCATTTTTAATGTGTTTATGCTTTCAGAAGAGTTTCCTGGAAACATTCATTGCAATATATATCATAGTGGGAATTACAATTCATTTTCTTGTGAGTTCAGTATACCCTAGCAAATAGAGTAGTTTCTTCCATCAAAATGTCACTGTGGGAAATTATGATGACTTTTTTATAGTTTATTTTACATTAAATATAGGACATCTGTAAAGAAGATGTAAAACTAAGAAGTGTGGGTTTTTTTGTTTCATTTATGTGCTGTTGTGAGAGGAATATAAAGCAAATAAAGTAAACGTTAGGATGGACTAAATAGCCTCTGATTGGGCTTGTGAAACTGAAGTTCAATCCTTAAAACTAAGATTTTATAAATCCCTTGTATTATATATATTTAGTTTGAGTATATTTAGTTTTCACAATTGCATTGCAAGCACACTTTTTCTCTTTTTGTTACATACACAGAGGACAAATTCAAACAGATTCAAATGATTCTAATTTTGAAAATTTAAGCATATGAACATTAGGAAATGTCCAAATTGAAGTGGTCTGAGATACTCTTGTGTTGCCATGTGCATACAAATCTAATGCTGTTCTTTTTCCACCCCCTTCCCAGCTTCATTCAGTTCAGATATATTTCTTCAGTGATTTGCTACTAAATAGTTTGTTTTCCCTTCATTGATTCATGTGTGCCATTCTATTCTGCTCTGAAAACAGAATGCTAGCTTTTCTCTGGATTTTCTGTGTTGTTCATCAACATTTTTCCCTTTATGAGCATTTGAGAAACATAAATGGCTTCATTTTCACAGTACTTCTGACCTAACATTGTGTCATTCAGTTCCTCATATGAGGAAAGGAAGCCTCAAGACCAAGTGTTCCCACAATTTTTGGATGCCTTGTTGAGATTGCAGGGACTTGATTTTTCAAGCAGCTTTACCCAGACTTGCCAGTTTAATTCACAGCCTTTGTCTATGCATGGTATAAATGTGGAATCAGTTAACCAGGCTCTCATGTCAGTTTTCTGGTATACTAATGCTGTGTTTTTATCACTTTCAAAGCATAGGCATTAAGTGAGAAAATCTAGGGTTAGTCAAGGTTGTTAACAAATACAAGCAATACTTATCTGCCCTACTATTCCCCTGATATTTAGGAATTGAATCAATTACTCTAAGATAGCCAAAATTTACATAATTTACAATGAAGAGTGAGAAGCCCAAATACAGCAGTAAAAGTGGAGTTTATATTTTTACAAATCGAGGTTGTTCATGCTTGTTTGATTTGCATCATAGATATTGCCTTTTCGAGGGCACTGCTAAGCATAATTTTTCAGTGAAATTGTCCCAGATTTACACCTTCATAAATGAGAAAAGAATCAGGCATGTTGTCTTTGGCTGGTTTAAATCCAACCCAGTCATTCTCTGTAACTGGTTGCAAGATCATTTGCAGTGGTGTTTACTGTCTTGCACTGTTTAAACATGAATGAAAAATGTAAATAGGCAGAGCTCCTGATTCTGCTGAGATAGGAGTTTATAGCTCATTGAGGCAAACTGGGCTAAATATGTCTGGTTTGTAAACAGAAACCCAAGTGACACTAAACTGCCTCCATCAGAGGGTTTAGGTTGTTTAAACTCCTTAACAGAGAGATCTTAAGGGTGAAGATGCAGAACAATTTCCTAAAGAAGGGGCATGCAAAGTACACATGTACTTTTTTATCAGAAAGGGCAAGCTCATGGTAGCATTCCTTGCATTTTGAGTGGACGTTGGCGAAATATTTTTTTTTTTTTATGCTGAAATTCTTTTATGCTTAGACCCTGGACATGCCCTGACTTTTGTCATGTTTATTCTTATAGGAGAGGGTCTAATAAATAATAGAATTATTATTCCAAAGAACAACAGAAAAGTTTTGACCGCAGTTTTAATCTACAGGCTTGATTTGGTCTTTCTCATAAAGTGGATCTTCGCCACAAAGTTTTGAAAACAAGGATAGAGCTCTTGAGTGTGGTTCTAATCAAAGCCAGTACAAATATCTGTAGAGGTTTTACGTGTCTTCTGTGACGCTTGTTTCTGATTCTGTGTGTTGAGATGTTGGGTTCAAATAGTAGATTTTCTGTGACAAGTGGCTTTGTGGTCAGATACCTTTCATTGCATTAGTCCAATCAAACAAGCGGAGAAGGTATAACCCAGTTTAAGTCCTTGTTCTCTGTGACTGGATAAGATAAGGCAGTGGGAACTAGTAAAAAGTTTTACATGAGAACAAATACAGAATAAACTGTGGGCCAGTAATTTAATTAAGTTTCTAAAATAAATTCATACTTAACAGAACTCAAAGACTGATCTTCTGCCAAAAAATAATAATCATTCATAGACAGTGATTCACACCCACTGCATGGTAGTAAACCACTTGTTTATTTATTTATTTCCAGAGTTAAAATTATTTAATTTTATTTTTATTTGGAAAGGGAGAGCATAGATGGTCTTTCAGGTAAATTGACATAATTGCTAAGATGAAATGTAAGGCTTCTGTCAATTTCCTCAAATTACTAAAACAGAAGCTTAAGAAGAGAAGTTTTTTGGTATAAGAAAGACTGCAGCTGGGTGGGCTCTCTGGTGTGGTTTTGTACTGTTTTGCATCTGAACTTTCAAATGCTATTTTGTCTTTAGCAATATCTGTGTTTAGGACAGCATGGGTTTTGAGAAAAAGCAGTGTAGTTTCAAAGAATGCTGGAAGAAAAATTTCACTTGACCACACTTCAGTAGAGAGTGCACTTGCTGACTTTGTAGCTGCTCAGTAGATCGAGTCATCTGTTAAAGGAAGTAGAAATTTCCTTGTGCCGCCGTTAGCATTGCACAAGAAATGTCAGACTTTGCTCTGGAACACTATTATTTTTCCCTTTCACACATAGATTAGCAAACATATAATTTCACTCTATAGTTTTCGTTATGAGTTACTTCAGCACTATTAAGTTGGTGCTGTGTTTGATTCTTGCTGATTAGAAGCTTGACTTTTCTTAACAGTTCTTCCCATTGCTGGAGGTGCTGAGGTGAACTTATTTCACCTTATTAAAGTGGGTGACTTTGAAGTACCTGAAAAGGGCTGAATTAATTTGTGTCATCTAAATAAGTGGTGTTGTCCATTATTAAAGTTAAATGTATTAATTAAATATATGACCTTCAATAACATTTTCCTTGCTTTTATTAATCAATGAATGTTAGAACCACCTGAGTGATAGTTATGAAAGCCTTAGTGAAGATCCTTGCACACAAAAAAAAGGTAATTATATATTAATAGTTGCCTCTTTTCAAATTAATTTATGGTAGGGTTAGTTTTACTGAGAAATAAGTTAGAAGCACAATAAAAAATGGAAATCATCCTTCGGGTACATCTGTTCTGTTTTACCCTGTAGTGATGGCAGCCAGGTAATGATTGATGCTGATGAACATGTGTTGTCTGGACCAGTCCTGCCATGATACGTTAAGATTGCATTGCTTCAATTTTTAGTGTGCTGAAAAGTTACTGGAGCCAGAAACGTATCCTGCTACCAGCTTAATGATTTCCCAAGCGTGCCCTTTTACTTCCAGCACGGTTCTTTATGTTTGTTTTTTTTTTTTCTTCTGTAGTGTAGCAACAGAGGGCTGGATGTCTGATACAGAAATTTCTCTTAATACAGGTTCCACAGTAGCAGGAGTTCACTGCTACTTTTTGTAGGAGGATTAAATGGGCCAGATCACATCTCCTTAGTTCAGCAAGTCAGCCATATAACTCTTCTCTGTCAGTCCTATCATATTTTCTGTAGCTAGAAACCCAGGAATGTTTTTTGTTGCTAGCATGTATGTAAGGCTATGCCTATAAAATGCTGGAAGATGCTCCTGGGTAGAGTACCACTCACGTTCTATACTGCTTAACTGGGATGTATCTGGGATGGTTTGGTCATTCCAGAGGTGCAGAGCAGCACTTTGTGAGACTGTACGTAGTTATACTTAGTTCAGGGACAGCACTTAACTGCTAAGTCTTTTCTCAAAACCAGTATATTCAAGATTCACCAATTTTGTTTTCTTCCACAGTATACTATCTTCAGCAATATTCTCCCACGCTGCATTCCCTCATAGAGACAACATCAAGTAACTTCAAGTTTGCTGTGTTTAATTTAACAATATACACAGAAACTTAGAGCTCTCTGAAAGCTAAGAAGATACTTAGGTGAAATTTAAAATATAATTACCAGTTACAGATTGTATAGCAATAACCAATTTAGCTCTGAACAAGCTGCTGTGGTTATTAGCAGCTGTATGGTGGCAGGAACATGACATTCTGTTTCCTACCATGCTTCTGATACACTAACGTACTGAGATCTAACTTGCATAACTTTGCTCAGCATTGCACTGGGCAATACCTTTGAGTCTAAATACAATTCTGAAAATACTGTTTCAACTACTTACATCTTTAGAAGTTTTTGAACTCCTACTCTGCCTTCAAACTTTAGGTTTCTCAGACATCTAAAGTTGTACTTCTTCATTAAGGCTAGAAATACAACAGTTTTGACTGTACTAAATAATTCAGTGCTATTTTATGCTTAATCTCATCTTGCTTCAAAAAAAGTAAAATAAAAAAAAAAATCTAAAAAACCATGACTGGCTCAAAAATGGTATGTGTTTAGAGAGCATACTTACCGTGCTACTAGATTCATGTACCAGTATTTTCTATTTCTGCATGTTCAAGAACTACTTCTAGTTCATAAAGAGTCTTAAGGTGATTTGATTGTCATCCAGACTATAGGAAGCTATGGTGCAATATCCTCCTCTGTTTACAGGGTTTCAAAAATAAAGCTCCTACATTGCTGAGAAATACACCTTACCCTCTAAACTCAACAGTCTTTCCCAGGGTAAGGATGCTCACTAAGACCCTGTGAAAGCTCTGCACATTGCAGAGATTGAAAAGCATAAAGCTCCAACAGAATGTACTGCATCCTAGTGGTGGGGGTGCTCAGTTGTGTGTGAAGAGACATGCTTCCACAGCTAGTACTTAACCAATGATGAGATAAAGTACATAGAGTGGGTAAGTGTAAATTGGTCCCTGCTCACAGGGAGGGCCCTGACATTTATCTACAGTTAGATGTTCCCTTGTTCTCTTTAGTCAGCTGCATCTGGAACTGCATGGTCATGTACACTCAGTGGAGGGCTGAAGAGTAATCTGACCAAAACAGTGAATCTCCTCTCCACATACACCTTTAAAATGCCTGTAATCTGGTGAAACAGGTGAATGGATCTGAGGGTCCAATATTTCCTTCACTTCTATGTTTTGCCTCTTTCAGAACATTAGTGGGCCTGAGGTTATGTATGATCCTGTAATCAGCATTTCTGTAATCAAATGTCAGTCAGGTTCGTTCTCTTCCACCTTCTTCCCAGATGTGCTGATTCACATGGCTTATCATTTGGTTCATTATCGTGATAGACCTTCTGAGATGCTTTTGTTTCCCCAGGCACAGGCTAGTAAACTTGTTGATCACCAGTCCTGCAGAGGATGTGTCTCTTTGTAGACATCTAGAAGTAGCCATCTAGAAGTTAGGTCATTAATCTAAACTATTAATCTGAGTGTTCTTGGTAACAGAGAAAGAGAGAAAGGTTCCAAGAGCAGTTTTTCCAAGATGCCTTGAATCTCTCTTGCATCATTCTCTTTCCGTTAAGAAGGAGCTTAGAATAGATGCCAGTGCTCAGATGGCTGCTCTTCGGTGAGATGACTGATAGCTTGTCTCTCAGAAAGCCTTGCCAAATGCAACAACTGGTTGCTCAAATAAGTAAAACATAGTCCAAATCAACATAATTATCTTTAGAACTAAGTGAATAAATTTAAAGATAATGTAAGATAATAAGTAAGGCAAAACATTTGTTCCACTTATTTTAGCGGAATTAGGCTTTGTATGTGATTTATATAGAAAACCATGGGAGAGTAAATAGTAATATTTTTTTTATGCTCACCTCAGACTATTTTATAAGAAGCATTGCTTATTCTTCCCTGTTGCAATTAATGGTTTAAAATTTATAACTTTACAGCAATCAGTATAATGATGAATGTATTTGTTTGTTTCTCAATCAGCTAGGATTTATACATACATGTTGGAGAAGTCACGTGTCATTATGCAGCCTCTCAACCAGAGTAATTTTCATATTTTTTACTTGATGATGGATGGGCTGTCTGCTGAAGAAAAATACACCCTGTACCTCAGTAATTTGTCTGCACACAGGTAGGAAAACAACTTTATATCTAGTATGAATATTTTTCTTATTTTAATGCCTCTTTGCTGTTGAGGTCCTTCCTCCAGTAGTTAACATTTGTGTCCTAACTTTTCAATGAGCTATGAAATTACTGAGTACCTCCTGTTCATGAGGATTTAATTCTGGTGTACATGTACACTCTCTTAACAAGATAAGAGTATTATATCCATTAGGATTATTGCCTTAAGGAGAAAAAAGAAGGAAACTTCTTATGTGTTCTTGCATCTTCTGTGGACTAGAGTAGGTTGTTGTTGTGGGTTTTTTTGTTTTGTTTTGTTTGCTTGTTTGTTTGGTTTGGTTTTGCTTTGTTTTGTTTTCTGATGAAATATTTTGTCTTTGTTAAAGACTGTTTTATTAGAATTAGATTTTTCTTATGGAATATGTTGATTTCGATGAAATAATCACTCTGTGTAGCTGATACTTCCATTTTCACTTTATACTTTAATTCATTTTATTAAGAAAAACAAACGAAACTCTTAACTGCTTTGAAACCAAGGACAGTATTCAACACTAAACATGGCAAATTAGATCGTTATCCATGTCTCCCCATGAGCTGGTTTTCTTGGTTCCCATTTGCAGTCAAAGGAGATAGAGTCCCTGCTCAGGTCTGTAGAGAGTTACATGGAGAGGTGTGCTTCAGGGTAAACTGCTTCAGGTGAACAACATTAATAGCTTCATGAACTGACTACATCCTCTTTAATAGTAAGAGCTTTAATATAAGTGGCTGTATCTAGACACCTAAATGTAGTGTGTTTAAGGCTAAATACACTCCAAATCTTTACTCTAAGTGGAAGGTTTGTTTTGTTTTGTTTTTCTGGAAATTTTGGGAGTATCTCAAAATGTATTAATTCAGAATCTTTTGGAAGGAAAACATGTCCATAGATCATTTGCCTTTCTTTCTTCAGTCTTTCTGAAGAAGTATCACTGAAATGAGAGAAGCCCATTTGGGATTAATGATCTTCTCCTAAATTGGCTAAGTTTAAAATGAGTAGAGTGAATAACTGTAAAAAAGCCAATAGTTATTAAAAGGATGCAAATTGACTGGTTTGAGTTTTTCATATCTAAGCCTTTTTCCCATGGATTTTTTTCAACTTCTCTGTCATCCATTCTGTCTAGTACTTAAATAAAATAGCAGTTCTAGTTTTGGGTCCTGTAAATAGAAAGATATGACATTAATTGTTGCAGAAAAACCTTACTTGATTCTGATTTTTTCGTAAACACAAGTCTTCAGACTCCTGTTGTCTGGTAATATTTTAAGCTGTTAGCACTTCTGGTATTATACACAATAGTGCAATGTACTAGCTCTGAAGAAACCTGAGGCTAAGTTGCTAAAAATGACCCGCTTCAAAGGGGGGAGGGCAAGTGTTGAATACTATATTTTTAATCCTTTGAAGGCTTTTGAAGACCAAAAGGATTCTGAGCTCCCAATCATTAATTTATTCTTCTTCTAGCAAAACTTGTTTGGATCACTCAGGTTACTCAGAAAATGAAACAGTTTGAAGTCACTTTGCAAGAAGCTCCAACAGGAAAAAACTTAGGGAAAAAAAAAGCACTGAATAATTAGATTCACATGAACAAAGCTCTATCTGAAAATATATCTGATAAGCATCCAAAAAGAACAAAATAGTGTTTCTAAATAGATGTCTGAACATTGCAGTGCCAAAGCTTTAGAAGTAATTTATAGCTGAATATTTGCATAAATGCTTTTATCAATAAAGCTTTGCTTTGGCTACATAGATTGTATCTTGTGTTGTTGAGAAAGAGTTTGGGCCAAATATTTCTTCTCTTAAACTCCTGAGTGTAGTAGTTCAGTGGGCGATATCTTTCTTGGTTAAACTAGGGGTGCAGCAAACTCGCACGTGAATCAGGAAGGCAGGATTTGGCATCTTACAAATTCATGATTTCTGGCTTAGTCAAATTTTGATGAGATCATATCATTCTGGTAACATCAATAAGTGAATTTGTCATGTTTTCTTTAAGCAAGTGTAATCTTGACTCTAATAGTAAAATTAATTGAAACTGTAGGTGGTTCATGCCCAACAATATTTTTGATAATGTTTCTATTCCTCTTTGCATTGTTTAAATAGCACCTTTATGTACAAGATTGAACGATCTTAGTAAATAATGACTGTTAAGATCACAAGATACCCTTATTTTTTCCTTGTTTGCTTAAGTCATTGCAATATGAGAAATATGATTGGGTTTTTATTCCCATTTTATATAAAAGCACCTTAAAGAGTCAAAGTAGTATTGTCAGGAGTGTTTATGTTAGATCTGATGCTGTAAAAGGTGAGATGTAGTTAATGTATTAAGTAGTATATAATCCTGGTTTAAGAGTTAATATAAATAACTAAAAATGGAAATCCCTCCCCTTCAGAGTCACTGAGAGTTTCATCCCAGTGTGTGGGGGGAGTTGTTAAGTTGTAATTCTGTGGTGTTTGGTGCCGTCCTGAGAGGGAGCTTGAGCTCAGAAACTTAACTATATGTTCTTGCAAGCATTATAACTTTCAGGGACTCATAGGAAGACAAATAGGTGACCACTTTCTAATGAACATGTATACAACTAGGATCTTAAAAATAGTAAGCCATCTAAATCTGTATGGGGGTGTATCTGAATGAATACATCTCCCACTGTATCTACATGTGGATCATGATGGATAAAGACAGGACCATTCCTGAAAGGTAAGATCATTTTTCAAGATTGAGCAGGGGAAGCATGGCAGAAATGCAGAGAGTCTCAGAAGGGCAAGTCAAGGCTTTTTGATTGACAACTACTCCCATGTGTTCATTACATTCAGAAGCTGATTTTTATCAGCAAAGCCTTGATTGAAATTTCCAAAATTTCTATTAAGTTGGAGTGTTTCTAAAGAACTGCAGAAATTTTTTTATTGTGATGATGATGTGTAATAGAGGGATTAAAGATTTGAAAATATATTCTCAATTTGTTCTTAATTTGCTCTTGGGTTTTTTGGGTTTTTTTGGGTTTTTTTATTGGTGCAGATACAGTCCATTACTGTAAGCATTGTTTTTCTGCCATGTGAAGTTTAACCTCATAATAAGAGTGTGTTATTAGCTTTTCTAGCATATTTAGTTTAGCCTCAGTTACAGTAAGTTACAGCCGTAGTTACAGTAAGTACAACCTTAGTGATGAATCTTTCAACCAAAGTGAGAGCAAAGAAGAGAGGTGGCAATAGTGACAGAGCAGCTTGTAAATGGTATTCAGCTCTGGTAAAGAAGTATAAAAAGAGATCAGAAAGACAGGAAATAAAAAATGTTGGGAAAACATTACAGGAAAAAAAAGTGGAAATACCTGCTTTTTGGGGGGGTGCCAATTGTTTCATATTATCATCGATATTTCAAAGATGTAGTATATACAACAGTGTCAGAACATCTTCGTGTAATATGCATATGTAAGATACTCAAAAATACTGTCATTAAAAATCATGTCATTACATTTGTGTATTAGAAATATAGCTTAAGGCTACTTACCTACAGAAATCAGTTTCAGAAACTATGGTGAGTTTGGCAGCTGTTCAACTCGATGTCACCGTTTTCAGTTTAAACAAGGTGGCTAGTTCTCCTAATTGACTGTGCTGTTACAGCTTCTGCTAGTGTAGGCAAACCCTCTCAGGATCACAAGGAGATTCTGATAGATGTTTTTCAGTCCTCCCTTGTAGTGTCAGATCTGTTGCCCAACATTTTATAGGTTGAAATATATTGATTGTAAATAAGCAGTACATGTAAAACTGAACAACTTTAAACTGGGGAAACTGTTAATGATAACTGTTAACCAGATTCATGCAGAAGCTGGAATGTGGTCAGGGACTGCATCTGTTCCCAGATGTGTAAACTTTTCCTTTCTTCCACAGAACAGTGATGTGCACTGCAGTGCATGGTCCCTCTGCCTGCACTGTTTCTCCCACCCCTTAAAAAGCAGTGAAACACTTCTGCAACAATAGATGTAGATCAGTTCACAGAACTGATATATCTACTTTTTTCAGTTTTTCAAGTACCCTCTTCACGGTCAATAAGAAAGCTTTCCATTGATTTCATGTATAAAGTAGCAATTTTAGTGAAGTGATTGAATTTCTCATTAAAGTCTAAACTGATCAGAACCTCTTTGCTTGATCACCGAGGAAATCATTCCCTATTCTAAATTATAAGGTTGGCCTTCAAAAAGGGCTCAAAAATTACAGTGCAGGAAAGTGAATGGTATAGAAAAGATCCCAGTAGACAGTTTTCTGAGGCATTAACTGCAAAGCCTTATGTCTGATTTTTTGTGTTTCCAGTCATTTTTTCTAACAATCACTAATACAATCTGTGGAAAATGGTGATTATTCTAGTATTGTCCATATTGATCCCCACTTTCCCTCACACACAAGAGCTCAAGATAAGTGTTTTCAAGACTGTGAGTGGCCAGTTACCACAACTTTCCCCAATTCAACATACTTAGGAGGTAGCCTCTTTGTTTTCTAGCTTCTATAAAGCCAAGAAAACACTGCATGTTTCCTTGCCCTGTCTCTTTTCTTTCCTTTGATCTTTGGATGCTGTTTTTCTTTCCAGTTTTTTTTTTTTTTCTTATTTAAAAGACCAAAGAAAGAAATATCAATCTTGAAAATAACAATTTTCCATGTGTGTGCCATTTGTCTACAAACATAGCTGTGGCAGTCTAATTATGCAAATTCATGGAGGAAAGTTGTTCTTTACATTAGCCCACATAAAAAAAATAGACTTTTTAGGGATGTTCCAGTCCTCTGGTGTTCCATACACTTTCCTTGTATCAAACTCAATAGATCACTTTTTTTCTTCATAGATATTCACTTTGGTGTAACTTTCAGTACCCCCATAAAGCCCAGCTGTGTCCATAAAAATTCAGAGGTGGTTGCACAGTATTGTTTTGACACCCTGGCTTCACAAATTACCTGTTGTTGATATCTGTGTCTGATGACTAGAGGAAAATCCAAACAAGTGTTAGACTTGTCTTACAAAATTGGTTGGATCAAAATACTGTTAATGAAATAACTAGAACTGGAAAGGTTACATCAGATTTTTCCCATGGGTGGTAGTCCTGCTGGAATAATAGTTTCTCTATGAAGTGCCAAGTTACATCACTTTATCAAACTGACTTTAGGCTTTGTGTGCTGATAGTCAGCATAAGTTAGTTGTACCAAAAGTCCCAGTCTCACCCCAATGAAGTCTAATGTTAGGGCTCCATGAACTTCACTGTTGAAAATCAACTTTGTTCTAAAATCTTACTGACAGAATCAAGCTCCAGGCAGTCAGGAAAGTGGCATTCATTGTATTTAAATTTAGGAGGAAGGTGAAGATCAGACTCAGAGCTTCCTCAGCTGTTTCACTTTTTCATTGTGGGAGGTATGGCCACAGGAGGAGAGAAAATCTGTGACAGGAGATGTTAGGCATATCATACCTGCAGCTAAATGGCCATGAGGGTCAAGTCCTCCTAATTCTTGGCTGAAACTGCTTCCAAATTCTTCTGTGCAAATGGGGAAATCATAATGGGTGAGACTTTCAAACCTTAAAATCATTCTGAAATGTTAGCAAGAGTTTTACTAGGGCTCCTTTGAGTAGTGTTTTCAGTTTCCAGAGCCATTTCCAGAATTTAAAGAATTCTGGAAATTGTCCAGATAGAAGCTGGAGCAGGTGCTGTCTCATGCAGGCAAGGCGATGGGAGGTGGGAGATGGAATCTGGGGTGGGGAGGCACACAGGACCCTCACCATCCTGGCACATCCAGAACCAAGAAGGGTCCCACCAGAGTTTCTGGCACAGCCCAGGTAGCTAAACCCTTGAGAGGGGCAGAAGTATCTGTAGAAATATAAAAGATCCTTCATAAATTTTTTATCTGATTTAAGGAATATTGGTAAAAATATGGGTGAAAAAGAGGAAAAACCTGAATTAGACTTCCACTTCTTTTTCCTTTCCCAACCTGTTTTTTACCATGCATTAAATCATACAGATTTCACTTATTTCTCCTTTCTTTATTTTTCCTGTACTTAGCATTGATCACCCTACTAAGACATGAACAAAGACTTCAAAAAGTAGAAGTGCACTTTATATTTTAGAGGTTAAGGAATTCTAAAGACTGGATGACTATGGGTGATTCTCAAAGGCAGTGTCTGAAAATTACCATTTTGCTATTCATTATCCTATTCCAACATACTTCTCTTATAATGAATGCTGAGTAGAAAGTTGATTTTTAATTTTACTGGAATTACTATAGAACAAGTTTGATTTTGCCAAAACTATCTCTTGTGCACTCTGAGAAAAAAGTTTTGTCTTTGAGTATCCATGATAAATTCAATTTCATATCTCCTAAAATTGAATTCTTTCTTTTTTTTTGTTTTTCTTTTTTGAAGCTGAGGGGTTTAGAGGTGCAGTTTAGATCATCATGAAAAAAGATTTTATGATACATTTTCTGAAGTTATTAGTATTCTTAGAACTTTTTCTTAGAGGTTCAAAGGTGACATATTTTCTTTACTTTCCTCTGTATCGGGTATCGCAAAGTAATGTACCTTGAATTTGTGTGTGCATGCACATAAATAAACACATCAAATATATTTATACTCAACCTTTTTTGTATTTCTCTGATTCTTCCATGTTCTCTCTTCTCTTCCAAAGGTCTCTTAAATTGGAAACAAACTTCCAAGTACTTGTTGAACAAGTAAATCTATTTTTTTGGTACTGTGCAAGTTTTCCTGTCCTAACTTGATTACATGCAGCACATTCCTTTTCTCCAAAAAGCTTGCATCTTAAATACATTAACACAATAGAATACAGTGATACGTTTAGTGCAAATATGTATTTTAGCATGTCTATACAGCAAAGGACTGTTAAGGTATAAAGACTTCTCAAGCACGCTTGACAAATTTTCCAAATGTGAAGATTCAGTTTCAAACACAGATTTCAAAACCTGAGGGACTAAACTCTCAGTTAATTGTGCTGTAATTTGTTCCAGTACAATAAATGAGCATGGATAGGTGAAGCCCTAAGTAAAATGAAAATAGTTGTTTGGTTTTGTTGTTTTTTGGGGGTTTTTTAAACTACATGGTAGCAACTAACATAAAAATTCTAGACTTCCATCACTTTACATCTTCCTGATATGATTTATTTATATTCCAACTCTCTAGTGAAAAGCTTTAACTGTGAACATTAGTTTCTTAACTATCCTCTTAGAGTACAACTGTGTAAATCTGATTCACAACCAGTTAGTACTATCTTAATGACAAGATCTGTAGATTCCAAATGGAATGAGGCAATTCCATTTGCTTAGATTCCAGTGAGATCTGACAGCTAAACTGCACCAACTAGTTATTAGGAGGGTAATGGAGAGAGGAGAAGCAGATATATTTGTCTTAGATTCTGAAGCAGGCTTAAACTTGCTTTAGTGAGTTTTGTATCTATGTAACCTGGAATAATTTCAAAATCAAAAGAATTGTCTAAATTTTCTCTGTTGTCTTGTGGTTTGTTTTGTTTACTTCTGCTGCACACCATTTGTTCTTTTCCTAAATAGTGTGCAGCAAAAGTAAATGATTTTACTGCATTTACTGATGTCTGACTTTTTTTACTGATTTTTTTGGTTAAGGTTGAACCTTCTCTACTGCATATATAACATATGCATATTCCAGAAAAATGCACATTCACATTGTTCTCTTCAATGTGTTTTTTCCTTCCCTCTTATAACTTCAGCCTCCGGTTCCTTTTTACTTCAGCTGTTAACAATCTTTACCCAAATACTCTTACCTTCTTCAGTTTTCCTTTGTCCTTCTCATTCATGCAGGTTTTCTTGCTAAATAAGAATTTAGGAGATTAGTCAACTTGGTTTATTTATTTATTTTTTTTCCCTCCCCAGAAATGAATGGGAATTGAACCAAAAGGAACATTTCATTTTTTTTTTCTTTGTTTTCTTTTTCTTGACCTATCGTTTCTTTGAAATTTAGGTTCCATTAATCTCTTGGAGCATGATCTTCAAGCATCAGTATTGTTCTTAGCACTTCAAAGAAGGAACAGTTGAGAGGCAACACTAGTAAAGAAATGACTGATACGTGTGATTTGTTATGTTGTATAGTAATAATTATGACTAACTCAGTTTTGTTGAGGATGGACACCAGATAATATATTACATGTTGTATTAAGATACATCTTAATTTTTTTAAATGATACTGATAAACCAAAACTAATTTTATCTAATTCTAACATTTTACAATATATGTTTTCAGATATATCTGAGATAAAAAAAAAAAACAAAAAAAAAAACAAAAAAAAAAACACCAAAGTGTAACTAAATTTGGAGGGTTTTTTGCATCCAATACAGAGGTTTTTTTAAGTGTTACTCTGTAGTGTAATTCATCTTATTTTTCTTATTCATGTACTTCGCTTCTGTTCAGATAAGTTTCTCATATTGTAGGTTTAGACTCATATTTTAATGAAAACTAGATGGACCCCTACGCAGTCTGTTATTGTACGGAAGCTAAGGAATTTTTCAGTGTTTAACAGGGCAGGTATGAGGACTGGACCATGTAGTCTAAAACTTCCTCCCTAGATCATGACTGTGCACATCAGTAATATTTTCATGAAATACATAACAGCAGTGTCAGCATTGAAGTTGATACTATACAGTATCTTTATGAAAGTTGACTCTACCTCAAATCTCTTTCTGTGAGATATTCATGGATACTTGTGTCATACAAGATGCATTACTATGAGGTTGGCATTGAAGTTACAGAAGGTATAATCGGGATCACAACTTAAACTTTCAAAACAAAAATGAAATATTCATTTGTTTCATCTGCTTTATTTTGCAAATTAAGTGGTTATTTTTCTATTTGAAGGTACCTACACCTCACGCTTATGGTATACCTCTATGTTATTAACTTTATTTACCAATATTTGTTTGAGCATCTGGCTATGGAGTTGTTTTGAGTGGTTCATCCCTAATTCAGGGTTAGTTGAATGCACACCTGCACACTTGCATTCTAATTACATGTCAAGATATCCAAAAGAGTATTTTTCTACTTGAAAGCAGAGGTACCATAGCTTTGGATTTTGATGTTTATTTATTCCAGTTTTGACATCAACTGCTTCTGATGTTACTGCTTTATTCCCAAAGGATCTTTTAAGAAAATATAGCTCAAATGATATTTAATAATCATTAATTTACATGAAATCCAAGAATATTTTTTATTTAACAAAGTAAAGGTAGTAAAATAAGTCTGAGACTTAGCTCAGTGTCTTTGTCTTAGGTCCCAGGTGGACTTGTTATTTGTCTGGCTTTCAGAATAAATGCTATCGAAATTCTTCTTTGTTGGAGAGCATAAATCTGAAACTCATATTCCTCTGAGTATTTTCTTTCATTTGATGTTAACAATCCCTTCTTCATTGTATTATTCTTCATACATATTGATTGAACAGTGGCAGATTATGTACAGCACTCCATTGGCAGACTCTCAGAGGTAAAGAAATCATTCATTACAATTACATCTCTTTTCAACATCTATTTTCCTCTCTATCATAATTCTAACAAGCTGAAGGTGTAGAACTAACTATATGTAAAGCAACAAATTAGATGTTTTTTCAGGAATAAATGGTATGTTTAGAGTGAGTGCTGTGGTAGAGCCAAGGCACTTCTCCTTGTATTTTTGTATTATTCTAAAGGAACTCAAGATATCTGGTAATCTTCGGTATTTTACATTCTCTCAGTGCCAGTGAATGGTTCAGAACAGAGAAAAATAACATCAGACCATATAAAACCACTTTGACTTTTGCCTTTTTGTAACTCTCGTCGGTTTACTTCTGCATGTTTAGAAATAATCCACAGAATTGCATTTACTTCATTTTTCTTGGCATGATACCATTTGCTATTTCTTTGATTGAGAGAGGCTTTGTCTCTCTCGTTCCCTTTGGGGTAAGCATGATAGGGAAACACATGCAGAAAATAAGAGGAGAATAATCTGTCTGTGGCATGAAAGATAAAGAGTAGGAGGCAGGAAAAAATGAAATCTGTTTAATCCAAGAGAAAGAAACAAACTTGGTAATTAAGAGCACTGTGATCTATAGTACTGAAGATAGAACATACATCTGTCTTAGTTTTAACAGAGAACTAAACAAGAAATAAAACATTATAAGAAATAAATTGCTTGAAATGCAGGAAGAAAATGCAAAAATAAGTATAAGGTGAATCAGATGGATTTCCAATTTATTGTGATTTCTGTTGAATTACACCTTACACCTGGGCCATGTTCAATGTTTTGTTAGAAAAGACAAAGCTCCAGAGATCCATGGAAATTATATACATATATATCTATCAAGATTAAATTTGGTCCTTTGCTGAAGAAATTAAGTGCTGACTGTTTAGGCAGCCCACCAATATTTTACATCAGATTGAAAATGGCTCTAAGGAATGAAATTGCTGTAGAAACCCCAGCTTAAAAGTAGATGTGATTACTCACTTATAAAAATGGTAGAGGCGCTCATTTGGCTTTTAGTTTAACTACAAAATATGCCTCTGCACTTTTCTAGGATGCTAATCGTCTCATATGTGGGGGGAGGTTCAGTGGATTCAGCTCCTGAAACCACTTAGCTATTACATTGCATAAATCCTGACTGATAATATAGTTCTGCAATTTATATTTCAAAAGTCACTTGTAGAATCATCCTGATACAATTACTGTAGATGAATTTCCAGTCAGGAATGGATCATTTAATAGATTATTATTGGCATATGGAAACCCCGGTGATTGAACCCAGCTCATCTCAACTTAATGTTAGATCTAAGAGAGACAATACATGTCACCGTTGTTTGAACTTACTGTCTTCACTGAACTTGCTTGAATTTTTCACTGCACTGGAGTAACTTCACAGTTACTGTAGCCAACTCTCTCTGGGAAAGTCAGGAAAGGTCAAACCAAACTGTAGCATCGTTTTCTTCCTATAGTTCTTTCATTAATCATAACTCAAAATAGCCTCTACACTCAAGCTAAACTTGATTGTGTCAGTTTAATGCCATTCACAGTTTCCTGTTATTCCTGCTGGATTTACACACAGATTTTTTGTAGATAAAATACAACTGCCTAAACCGAGTTTCATTCATAGCTTGCAAGTAACCAGCCAAAGTCTTCTGAATATGTCGAGTGCTAATGATCAGAAGATGTTAGGATCTCCGGTTTATACCGCTCAGAAAAATGGCAGGTTCATTGGACTGACTTCTAAAGTTATTTTATGAAATACAGTGCAGGACAGAACAGTGCAGGAATATCTTGTACTGACTCATTCATTACCCAGATGATCTTTGGAACTTCTTTATTCTATGTATAGATCTTGTCTATCTCCAGTTAGTTTATGACACATCTCTTGGAGTCACAGTACAAAGTGTTATTGATGAAGCTTAGTGCAGTACAATGTAAATCATATAGAACTTGATGTATTCAGTGGTTGATATCAAAAGTAAACAAAAATAATTTCAAGTATACTGTCAATTCAGCTTTGATCAGCAGCCAAGAGATGCAAAATAGTACAGGGGGTTTGTGGACAGATACATTAGCCTGTCTAATCAGGGTAAGCTGTATTTTTATCAGATGTGTGCAATAGCATTCTGGATCAGAAAAAGATACACTGGGGAGAGCTGAACGGGAGTAGTTCAGAGTGTTTCAAGGAAGAAACACGTATGAAGTTCTGTGCTTGGTAATACACCATTTTGGACTCAATGGTCTTAAAGGTCTTTTCCATACTAAATGATTCTGTGATTTTGGTCTGTAGCCAGTCTGTGTTAATAAGGCCTCTGTGTTAATAAGGCTTATCTAATTTGAATTTTCAAAATTTCTTGAACAGTATTAATACAGGTGAGAAAAATTGTTAGAACAAATCCATTTTGCACAAAGAACTAGGCAAATCAAGAAAGTCCTCTGAAATAAAAAATGTAGTAGAAATTTTCTGCTCACTATAAAATGATGGAAAAGGGCACTGAAACAATGTAGAAATAACATTTGACAAACAAACTGCATTTGTAACCATAATTACAGAGGAGTGTAATTTATGGCTTATGACAAATGCTGGCACCTTCTAATTTCTGCTTTAACCTTTATGAAATTTTAACATAGCCAAATCATTAAATGGGTAGAAGTCAGTTTGCCAAGCTGGTGTTGCAGCTTAGTATTAAACCTACACAGTAATTGCAGTGTGTATTTTGACTCTGGTACACTGACACCAGTTTTATGATTTGTTTCATTCACCCAAGATGAGGATTAAAAAAAAAAATTAAAAAAAATCACCTGTGACCTTTCACAGTAAAAATTTATAATGAAAATGTTACTATTAAGCAGGAAAATTATTTCTTTAGGGGAATAATTTGTTGGAAAACAATTCGAGACTGTCGTATGTCATTAAAATTTTCCAGCAATGGATAAAACACAGAGTATGTATGACCCTTCTTTGATATGGTTTTCTATTGAGGCGTTGTTCTCTCGGGCTTGATTTTCTATCTCTTTCCAGTCCCAAATCAAGATGGGTTAAAACTGCTACTGCTAGAGATTGTACTATTTTTTTATCCTAGTATTTCTGAGTATTTTTTGTGTTTTCTTCTGTATAAGCCACATCTTTGTCTTCAGGTTCAGCTAGAGAAATCAGATTCACTATTAAAGATGCATCTGTTCTTTCTTGTACCTGCAGTCCTTTCCCCATTTCCATCATGCTCTCAGTGATTGCTTTCCCACTATATTTTCATCTCCATTATGTATATTTGCTATATTTTCAGAACTAATCCCCTGTTTACACCAGACTCCTAAATCAGATAACAATTAAGAGGCATGGAGCAGCATCTAACAAAATATGTCCTATGATGGACCTAACTTCAGTGAGTATATTATGGAGTTAAGTCAAAATGAGAACAAATGGGAACATCTTATCAAATTCTATGGTTCTGTAGTTTATTTTGGAGCCTGTTTTTTCAACATGCAATGTAAATCCTCTCCAATCTCTTCCCATTCCAGCTTTCCATATATCTTATGGGAAAAAAAGGGCTACTCTGAGGCATAATTTACTCTGCTGTCATCTTTCTTCAGTGGTTATTTTATTTTATTTTAAAACAATGTATTTGGGTACAAATTTAGCCTGCCCACAGAGCTAAATTGCACAAACTGCAAATCTCTATGTATAAACACAGTGTGGATTGTAGCAGGAAGATAACTTTGTCCTGTTTGGATGCACAAACCATGAAAGTGCTGAAGTCAATCTGCAAATTCTCCTGATTTAGTGTAAAGTCAGTGTTACTTCAGCACATAAGTAACCTGCTTAGTTGGAGCCCTTCAGCTGAGTTCTCAATGTGAAACGTGTATAGTTTATTTAATGTTTGCTGAGCATACAGCTTATGGGGCTTTAGTACTTTTTGCCTTATGTGAGGCAATGGAAGACACCATGGAAGATTTAATGTCAGAAGTAGTTCATTTGTGAGCTTTTGTCCAGCCTGATTTTGCTGGGAGGGCTGAGAAGATGTGAGAAACACACACGCACATCCATCCTGGTGTTGGTGTTGGTGGTCCTGGAATGCATTTGGGACAGAAATGGGTAGCAGGGCAAGGAGAGGCAAGGGTGGTCTTTCTGAGCGTAGGAAAGGAGACGAGAATTCTCCCTAACTGAGACCTGCATTTGGTATTATGTAGCTTGCTGGCTGTGTGAAAAGCAGGACCCTCTGCTTACATTAAGGGGATGGACACTAATGATTGTGGGTAGTTGATTACTAAATAGATAACATACAAAATATGTATTTACTCCATTTCAAGTAGAAAGGGGATATTCTTGCTAAGTGGGTAAAGTTAGGTACTGCGCCAACTCATACTCTTGTATTGTGTGAGACGTTTTTAGCCTGTGATCAAGTGATAGGTAAATAATTGTTGTTGATTAATTAATTTCATTAATCCTTCTTAAAAATGTCTCACTCTTCTGTAAATAATGTATATTTCCCAGCATTTCAAAAGTCACTACAGTGATTAGAGACCTGAGGGGGACCTTAACTTTGGCCATGTTAAAGGACTTTAAAGTGATCTTACTGTTACGAATTACTTGTTTAGTATACATACCTGAATGAATATACATGGCCATACCTGCTATATGGGAAAAAAGGGCCTCTTTTAAATCAGCTGATCTGAAAGTGATCCATGAATCCATGAAACCACAATCAGTGGTTATATGAAATAATTTTGGAGTATATTTATCAACCTTTTACCTGGATTAGGGTGAAAGTCATAAGCAGGTACTCAAAGCACTTTTTAAAGTTTAGATCTGATACTGTGGCTTTTAACCCAGTAAGCTTTATTTAATGAATCAGCATTTTTAAAGTAGCAAATGGTGGTGGAAAACTGCCTTGAGGCTCATAAGCTTAATGACGTCTACCTGGCAACTAGTGCCAAAGTCTGAACACAGGAATACAAAATTACTCCCGATTGTAGGAGCAAAGTTCAAACACAATTTCTGAAACATTTCAGGACATGGATTAGACCAGTTTGCACTTGCACATAGACTGACTGACTTTCTTTACATGTTCAGCGGTGCTCAGTATTTGCTACCTTTTTATCATCGTCATAATTATGTTCCTTACTTAACGTGCATTTGAAAATTATGCTTGTAAAGTGATAGTTCACATAATTATGATGTCCTGAGTGATTCTGTCCTATAAAATACTGAATGATATGAGTCAGAGAAACAGCTCCACCATGTACACTGCCTGTATTATTTCTTTTAATGTCACCAGAGGTGTATAGAATTCTGAGTCGTTTTTGTTGTGAGTTTAATTTTTTAATTAATGGAATTATCCTAGATGTACATTTTTACGTAACTTTAGGAACAGAAGGTCCAAGTCTCTGATTTAAAACTATTCAAAAGGAATATCAGTATAATATTTATCTTTTTAAAAAGTGTACCTGAGTGTAGCCTAAAGACATTTGGCATTTTGAGAATAAAGTCTAAGATGTATTTCTTTGTTTTTGATTTGAGTATATTCTCTGTCTGTAAAACCTTATGTACTTCATAGTAGAGGTGCACTTACAGAATTATTTGAAATTTTGTCTTATGAAACTGTCAAGAACAGATTATTTACTGAGCAACACACAGACCAATATAAGCTTCCTATACTGAAACCAGTTTACAAAAGACATATCTTAACGTGATTTTCTTAGTTTAGAAATAGAAAAATAAGAGCTGTGTTCTGACTATTACTATATTCAGTGTTTCATTTATTAATATTATACTGATACTTTACCCCTTGACGTTAACAAAGTTATTAATATTTTTTAAATGCTGGGTTTGGTGCTTTATTTCACCGTTCAAGAGCAGAAATATGTGCACTTAAATGGTTTGCAATAGTTCTAGTTCAGTGCTACTTTGTAACATGGTTCAAAGGATTTAAAATTTGTTCAGATTGGAATAGGCTTAAAAGCTGGAGGCAAAGGAAGAAAGGCCTTTTTCCCCTCAGTGAAAAAAGGCTAGAAGCTATTAATTATCATGTTCTCCAAATGTTGTTTGCTGCATTGATGTCAACTGTTTTGCTTTGTCTTAATCTCGTTTGTGTTTACATATCAAACAGTGCTAAGTGCAAGGCAGCTTTTTCTCACTAAGCAGAATACATTGTCCTCTCATATTCACGAGAGATCTAAAGACATAAAAATACTTGCTGTAATTTCTTATTCTGTGACTTTGTAAATATAGTAGAGATCAGTAGAATTTGGCTTAGAAAGGTAATGTCTCTGTTTTATACATTAAATACCCTCCATCCCAGCAGTTTTGAAAATATTTTAGAAACAGATGTAAAGCTATGAAGTAATTCATTCTCAGTCTGGCTAAACAGTCCTTAAATTTGATGTTCACTTATACCTGAATTAAGTTTTGAGAGTTAGCAAGCAGTCAAAGGAAAACTAACCTTTTAGGGGAAAAAAAAACCAAACCAAACCAAAAAACCCAAAACACACAAACAACAACAACAACAAAAAAAACAACAAACAAACAAAAAAAAAACTAAAACAAAACACAAAAAAAAACCCAAAAAACCCAACCAACAAACAAACAAAAACCCGTAAACCAAAGCTGTATTTCAGAGCGAGGCTTCACAAATATTTAATGTGAGGGCAATAAACTGACTTAGTTATAAGAAAACTGTTTTATAAATGGTTATGTTTTGTCTGGAACTAACACATATCTGAGATACACTAATTTCTGCATTAGCTTAAAGTAAAAATTAACTGATCTGGTAATGTTGCATTTTCAGTCGTGACTAATGTGCTTAATCAGGTTTACTACCCGGAGATGGGTGGGAAGGAGGGATGGGGACTGCAAAGGCAAAAGCCACACACTTTTCACATGATTGTGCAGGTACATGGTTCACTGGGCAGCGCTAATAAGGGGAAGGAAGGGATTTAGCTTGTTAATCCATGCTTCTTAATACAGTGTCACATTAAATGACACCCACAACATGCATATTGATTGTGTTAGTGCTGGAACATGATTATGAAATACTGCTTCATCCTCGTGTGATGTTAGCTCTCTTGAGAATTTTCTAGCAACAAAGCATCAATTAATAAAGATTTTATAATAAGAAAAGTCCAGTTAAAACTGGCTTTGCATTAGACTTTCTATAAAGACAGGTAGAGGCAAAAGGTGTGCATTTCTGTGTGGCTCATTGTAGAGTGTAGCACAGATGCCTCAGACGGTCCTATGCTGGGGCAGTGGTCCATTTGAGATAATTAGCCTCACTTACTGTACTTTCTGTACTACACCTAGGTCACATAAGTATAGTTCAGGAATCTTTGTGTAACACTTCATTGCATTGTGTAGGAATAAATGTATGATAAGGTCATGTGACTAGAAATTATCTAGGCAATGCTTAGGGCTGCTTGAAGTGTATGACTCTGGTAGTACTTATCCTTCTGTCTTGCTTAAACACTTCATCTGCCTTTCTTTCTTTTATAATGAATCAAAGCTCAATATAGGGTGTCAACCCATGACTTCCAGTTGTGCTTCATATTAACATTTATTGATACTAAGACTCAACTGAAATCAGCATAAATGTTTTGCTGAACTGGGACAATTTATGGTGGTGGAAAAAATCATTATTCTACTTCACAGTAGATGTAAACCTGGCAAGAAAAAAACACATCTTTATGTCTTTCTTGTTTTGGTGGCCTGAAATCACTAAATATGATGTCATGACATGCATGGTCTGTGTTTGTTTTTAGAACAATCGATGCAACATTTTAGAGAAACTAGCACTGAGAGGATACTGCTATTCAGTTTTTACTGACAAATTTTAATTAAGGTCAAGCTGTAATAGAAGCCTTTACAACACTAGAAGTGTATGAATGCATAGGCATATCTGAATCCATTCAGTCTCAGTGACAGGCTCTCCTCTAGGATATAAACACAGTATTTCCTGCCAGTTGCCTATAAAGCTGACTCTTCTACCAGCTCATGCAAAGTAAGTGACAAGTCAGTTCTATTTCCTGCCTGTCAACATGATTACAGAGAATTTGGATAGCTCTGTGTGAGGGGAGAGGTATGCAGAAAATCATATCTAGGATGAAGATGACAATTTGAAACAGCCTGATTTCATTTCTCTGTTCTGAATTTCTTTAACTGGCCATCACAGAATGGTTTTGGAGAATTACTGCATGACAGGTTTCTACTGATCACAGTGTGATATTAAAAAAAAACCAAAAAAAAAAAAAAAAAAAAAAAAAAAAAAAAAAACCAAAAAATTTGGATTTTTTTTTTTTGAAAAAAAAAAAAAAAAAAATATGCTTGTTTAAAAAAAAATAAAAAAAAAAGAACCCAGTTT
>JANIJG010009215.1:0-67611 GCA_024611175.1 Megaceryle torquata | reverse complement strand
AAAAAAATATATATATATAAAAAACTCTGTTCTACCATCCACAAGCAAGATTAAATTATAGCAATGTATTTTAGAGATAATAAACATTACATTCAGGACAGAATTGGAATCACTTCAATTACTGTAAACAAAAAAATATTCTTCTCCAATAAAAAGTCCAAAATGATTTGTCATGCACAAATTCAGTGGATGTTGTGCTGGACAGCACTAACAGGTAACATGGTTGATGTCTGCTATGGAGTAGTGTTATGTTCCATTAATAAGAAGAAAATCATTTGCAGGTCACTAATTTTTTAATTTGCTTTCTAACCACAGAAAATAAAATAATAATCCTTATCATTATTTACATCACAATAGTCATTATTATCATTAACTTTTGGTATAATGCATCAATAAATTTTAATACTGCTTGATGGAATGGTAAAAATATGCCACATTAAAAAATAACAAAAATCCCACAGCATTCTTAGTAGTACAAGAATGAAGAAAAATAATCAGGCTTTCCCCAATGACACTGAAAAGCCTCCATTCTTGATGAAAATACACTCAGGATAAAGACAGAGAATACAGTGTCTATTTCTATTCAAAAGACTCCACTTCATTCAAAGCTGACAAAAAGCTGAGCAATAAACAGTTGCTAATGTAACATATTCGATCACTGCAACGTTATTTGCAACTGTAACAGTATTTGATCACTGCAAAGTCTCACTGATACCTACTAGCTCTTTATACCTACACCCAAAAGCAGACACATTACATGATCACTAGCATTCCAGATGCATTCACAGTGTCATCACCATACAGAGAATTAAACACTCTTTTCTTCAAGCATTCATAGAACTAATTTAGAAATGCTTATAGCAGAGTACTTCTGCTCACCAGGAATAATCAACTGGGCATTTTCTTAGATAACTTGAGAGAATTAGAGGATATCATGGAGTAAAACTTCAATAACTGGAACATATACAAAATACATACCAAATCTCAAGAAAGTGAAAAAAAAAAAAAAAAAAAAAAGACAAAACCAAACAGAAAATGCTACCACAATGGAAACCTTATGGGATGGAAATAATTCTCATTTTGAAAACTGCACTGACTGTTGTCAAAGGTTAAACAAGAATCTTAGATATTTGTGTACCTTGTTAAGTTCTTCAATTCTCCTAATGAGATATGGATTGCTGGAAGAATTTTCAAAATAAACATAATCTGCAAGGAAAAGAGGAAAGATAATGAAATACCAAAAAATACTATGTAAAGGTATCATAATTAGAGAAAAAAAAAAAATCCCTTCTAACCATAGAAGCTCTTAAAAAGCTGAGATTTCTTAGTGAATGTTAAGACAGTAAAGTATTTCTACAATCAGATTTAACATCCTTTGTTTCTAAATTCTGGTTATAACTGCACTATATGGGCTTTAACAATAATGCTGAAATAAAAACTGCCTTGTGTTGGAGCTTACATTGTAATTCAGTAATCTACACACTTCATGGGTCTTGATATAAAAGTGGCAGTTTCTCACAATCAGTTAGGGAAGACTTGAGTACTTCAGTGAGTTTCTGTGTTATGGAGATCAATACTTCGGTAAAATATGCTACATCACGTTTATTATCAGGTGCTGTGACAGTACACTTGTCCAAATGTGTAATGCACATTTCATACTTGATTTTGTTGTCATTCAGTAACATGCAGACTCTATTAGGCAGTAATAGCCATGAGGTTAGCAAGGTTCTTCCAGGACAAAATCCTTTATAGCATCATTAATACAAATATATTTTCATTGAGTATACAGAAGTTTACTCATATCCTGAAAGCTCCTGCCATGTAACATACAAGGAATTGACATGCAGCACACTTCCTTCAATACTTTTCTCAAAGCTTGTTTCATCAAATGAAAACATACCTGTCTAACTAACCTCACTTTATATTTGGTATTTGACTTCTGCACCATGAGCCTTGTAAACTTTATTTTGAAAAAAAAAATGCGTGGGGACCATAATGATGTATAAAACTCTTCTGTAAAGCTTTGATGCTACATTAAGTGAAACAGAGATTCAGGTAGCTTGCTCCTTTAGCTCTAAAGAAAGAACGTGCTCTCTGGATATTGTTCACAACTGCTTATTAAGATTACAACGAAAAAATTGAGAATCGATGACCTAAGAAACAAACCCTACCCAGATTTCAACAGTGCTGCTCAGAGAAGGATTACTTTCATGAGTAAAGGCTGATGGGATTACAATCTAAATGCTCTAATGAAGGAATATGCACATGGCCGATTTGGGAACGTATCAGCAAACCTCAAAACAGAAGCAGAGATTTTAATTTCCTAGCATCTCCCTCTCACCTCAGGCTGCTGAGGGAGAAAGCAAGAGGAAACAAGCATTTCTGGGCACCAACGACTGAAAACCTAACTTGAGCAGTGCACCTGAGCCACAGCGCTCTGAACATGGCCATGTTCGCTCCGTAAGAAAAGGGCTGCGGAAAGTTATCCACGTCTGTTACGACAGGCAGGGAGTCGGGAAAAGAAAATGTTTGCCTTTTTTTTTTACCGCCTAAGTGCCCCCGTTTTGGCCAGTGCCGAGCAATCACCTATCGACGCACTCCGCAGGGGTCACGTCGGTAAGCAGAAAGGCTGAAAGAAATCAGCTACACAGCCGGATTTATTACTTATCCCCGGGAGATGAAAGAAGACGCGGAGAAACTCCGCCGTTACAGGGAGGGAGTGGGGACAGGGGAGCGGCACGAAGGGAAGCGCCGCCGGGCGCCCCCCGGAGCGGGCGCCGGCTGCCCGAGCACGCCGCTCGGGCCCGCCAGGCCGCAGCGACGGCGGGGCTGGGCCGAGGCGGGCTCCCGGGCCGGGGGCGCACGGCCCCAGTAGGCCATCTCTCGCTCGCCTCGCAATCGGGCCAGCCTGCTGCAGTGCGGTGCGCTGGCTCGGCGGGTGGCGGGGCCAAGGACGCGCCGGGCGGCCCCCGTGCCGCTCGCCGTGAAAGGACGCGAGGCGCGAAGGGAGGCCATGCCCGGACCGTGCCATGGTGAGGGGCAGGAAGGCGGCGGCGCGCCGCTCCCCCCTTCCCCGCGGAGGGCGGCGCTGCCCTTCTCCTCGGCGGTGGGGGCCGGCCTCCCACCTAGCGCACAGGGCTGGCGGGGGAGGAACCTGCGTCCTCCGCCCCGCGGAGGACCCTGCGGCCCCTTTGCCCGGACCAGCTGCCGCCTCCCGCCCGGGCCTGGCCGCACCGCTCGGGGCCGTGGCGTTGGCCGCAGCAGGCGAAGGAGGTACTCCCCTCTCCGCCCCGGCGCGGCGCGCACAGCCCGCGCTTCGGCTGGGCCCCCCGGCCAGGCCCCGTACCCACTGCTGGGCGCAGGACCCCCCGGCGCCGGGCGGGCGCTGCCGCGTCCCCACATACCTCCCACTCGGTACATGTTGGCCGCCATGTCTGCGCTCTGCGCCCTCCTTCTCCTCCCGCCGTCTCTGCCGGGCCGGGCTGGGCAAGGAGGGAGCGGCTCCCGCGGCCCCCCCGCCCCGCGCTCGCCCCCACCCTGCGCCACCCCTCCCCGCCCGGGCACAGGACACAGCGCCGCGCCTCACGGGGCCGCCGCCGCCGCCTCGGCCGTTTCCGGAGTCGCCCGGCAGGGAAAGGGTTAAACAACCGCCCCCATAGCTTCCCTCCCTCCCCCCAGCGCACCGGCCCCGGGGCGGGTCGGAGACAGGGGCCGGCGGCCCGGCCGCAGGTGGGGCGGCCCGAGCTGGGGCTGGGGCCGCGGCCGGGCGTTCCTGGGGCCGGCAGGCGCAGGGCGAGGTGACTTACCTCAGAGCGAGGGCTTCCCGCTACCACCCAAACCACGCCACGTTCTGCGGACTCCTGCCTTTTTCCCAAAACTCGGGTGCCTCACGCTGCCTGGAAGAAGTGGGCGACACTTTCTTCTATCTCCTCTCAGCTCCCCTGTGGATTTTTTTTTTTTTTTTTGGTGGTCGCCTCTTCCCCCGGCACCGCGTTGTGTTCCCTGCAGCCGAAGGCGCTCTCCCCCTAAGGAAACTCCTACTATTAACCCACAGAAAGTTTCTCACACTCGCGTGTGCGCAGCACCTGTTGGTAATCTATTGGGCGGCTCCTTTGTTCGCCTCGGGAGTGGGATGCGGCCAGGGAGAGCGGGGGGTTTCGGCGACACCACCCCCACCCTAGGCAACGGGGCACATGGGGCACGATGACTCTCCGAGCTGCCTGCCGCCTGGAGAAGCCAGCTTGCTTGAAACAGGCAGCAGAAAGCTTCTAAGACAGAAAAAAAAGAAGGTAAATCTAGCATCTCGTTCTGGAGTCAGGAAGCGTCAAAGGAGATGCTTACAAATCATCCGATAAGAGGGATGCTTCAAAAACATCAATACTGATGTAAGACGAAGCCATTTCTCTGTGTCCATACAAAGTTCACACCATCACAAACAATCCATACACTTCAGAAACAAGTTGCTCCTGCTGCGGAACACTTCCTTGGGAGATAAGTGCTTTGTATCATTTCCTTCCAAGGAAATGATGATGATTTATTATTTGGTTTATGTCCTCGATTTTTGTATGTGTAGCATGAGCATTGCCAAGCAAACATTTCACTTTATCCTGAGCTGCCGGGAAATGTGTTGATTAGAAGGAGGATGAGCTTTCCTGGTGTTTCAAATGATCATATGCTCTCTTTCTTTTCCCCCTTCAAGTGAATCTAGGACTATTAGGTTAAGATTTCTCCTACTTTTAAGGCACTTTTAATTTCCCAGGTAACTAATTTGTATCAAATAGGCAACTGCGCACCCAATTCCTGAAATATGTGAAGTAGGCATAAAATACAGTGATTTAGACTTTAGTAACAGCAACACATTCATGCATTGAAAGGAACAACTGGAAATCTTCCTCTATTTTGACTCCCAGAAAGAACACCTGTGGGAGCTGAAAAGAAAGTTTGCAGAAAGTCCTTGGGAAGTAGCAGCTCTGTCCAAATGGTTATTTCCAGAGGCACAATAACACTACCTTAGCAGAGACCTAAACACAAATATCTAGAAGTTAAATGGGTTGCTATTTCTACTCTTGTGGTTTACTGCTTGGTAAATGAAGCAGGTTAAATTTTCAAGGCAAAAGAACAGTGAATTCAAATAGTTGGCTTGTTACTGTCATTATCAATTAAAGTGCCCCCAAGCCCTTTTCCTCACCTCCACAAAGTGCCCACATTTTGACAGTAGTTTCCCACACTTTGGAGGTTACAATGTACCCCCATCCAGCAAGGAGTGGATTTTGATATAAACAGACTCTTGCATCATCTGAAGGAAGTCCCATGGAAAAAGAAAGGCAGCTCTTGAAGATACAGAATTTGCCTTTCAAAAACATGAGAGCGCAGCCCAGGAAAGCCTGTAGTCCCAGCATGCCCTTTCAGGTTGACAGCCTGAAAATAATACAAAAAAACCCAACAACCTTTATTTACAGTTGCCTGACTAAATCACACATCACAGATCAGATAAATAAAGAATGATGTTTATATACCTTAGCACTGAATCATTGACCCTTATTACTCACACTAACACAGTTCACATAGCCACAGATAGCACAACCTCATACTGCATGGTGTCATGCTGCTGTATTTTCATAGCTCAAAGTCACTACACAGAGAGGTAGTGGTCACAGCTAGCTGTGGTTGGGTACCAAGCTGCAGAACAAAGTACATTTTACTTTGATATAATGTATACGAAAACCTGGATACAGTTTATTTTCTATGCTATCTCTGTGCGTGGAATGGGAAAAAAAGTTACGTAAACAGGTTATTTTTTCTTGATTAAAAATAATGGAAACCTCTTGTTTCAGTCACAGTGTTGTTATGGGAGAGAAAACAAAACCAAAAAACCAATAAACACAAAAGAAGCAGAAAATAAAGATACAAGTTTTGTCTTAACTTGGTAAATTAACTGTATTCAGCTACGGACTGAGATTACTTGTGTTGATTGAAAGAAATCACATTTCTGTGGCAACTTTAAGTTGCAACACAGATTATTCCTGTTAGACACACAGATAATTGGAGAACTTCATTTCACAACCTTTTTGTGCTGTGCCAGCCCAAGCAGCCCATCATTCTTCCTCATATTCAAAATAAATAAATAAATACATAAAAATAAAGAGAGCACCGAGAAGAACAGGGTGCAAAGGATCATTGTAAAGATAGACCAGTTCCCTGGTCCAGACTCACCAACTGCACCCCACAGGGCAAAGCTACATCAGCAGTACTAAAGGAGATGGAGAGAAGGTGCTGAGAACCCGGCTGCCTGAGGACCTTTCATGGAATTACCAATACAGCGTCTATTGACTTGTCCAGGCTGTACCTTCTTTATTGGCTATTTTACTTTAGCATCATTAGGTGCATCTAAATCATGTATATTAAATATCCATTAAACTGACTGGAGCTATACTGTTTTCCTACTGTATTTAAAACAATGTGACTATGAAATACATGTTTTCCATTACAGATAATTCCAACAAGTTTCACTTTCTCTTCACAGACAATTTAAGGCTTCTTTCTCACATGTGGAATTGGTTGGACGAAGGGAATAGGAATCTGCTATCAGAGAATTTTATTCCTGAATTTCTATTTTGAATTCCCTATAGCTTTTCAGAGACCAAACGTTGTTCAGCCAGTGACAGAACCCTGGCTGTTCACATTAGTCCAGAGGTTTTAGGACGAATCCTCAAGGATTCTTGCATCAGACACAAAAACTCCTCACTACCAATTCTCTTTTCCAACTATTACACAGCCAAGATGAAAGTTTCAGAAAGGTCTGAGTGCCACATCACCCCAGAAAGTGGTAGAATAAGGGGACTTCCCATGCAGCTATCATGCAACATCCCATCTTGTGTACAGATAACTTCATTTCAAAGTTCCATTCCAGTGTCTTCACTAGGTAATAAAAGCCTGAATGAAACAAAACAAAGAAAAAACAGCCACCCCAAAAACACACACACACTCACAAAAGACATCCATACTGAAAAATCTTCTTGCTTAAGGATTAAACTGGCAGTTTGGAGGTCTAAAGAATGGAATACTTTGGGATCTTACAGGTAGAAATACCTTATTGAAATCAGCAAAGCATTGGAGAAGAGAGTTCCTTGAACCTGTAGAGCTCTTTGTAGAGCTTTCATAGGGAATCACTCTCATGCTGATGCAACTGAAAGGAAAAGGCTTTTAGATTTTCCCATCCTTGGGCCATACTTGCAGGACCTGCTTAAATCAAATTGGCTGAGCCTACAAGTTTTTTTTGGCATGGGTCAATTTGAAGAGCAGGAAAATTTCATCAGTTTAAGTAGGCATTCACACCAAGGGAACATGACTCCCGTGATAGTAAAACTTTGTTAAATAAACATGCAAGCACATAGCCCATGCAAAGGGTTAAAAATAAAAAGGGACTTTACAAATTATAATTTCTTATCAGCCTAAACTTCTACTTACACAAAGTAACTGACCACCAAAGGGGACTTCAGTAGGTCATGGATTTGTCCTGTGGCTCAAAAGAAAAAACAAAATGTAGTCTGTAGAAAGCATGAATAAACAGTGTTTCATCTAGTGTGAGCACACATGGCAGTTACTACAGCTACACATAGATCAGACTGGCTTACAGGCAGCTAAAAGTACATGCACTTGTCTGTTTACTAATGCAGAGATACACCATGGCTTGCAAAAACTCATTAATGATTTTGTTGCAGAAACAGAATTCATATTGCTGTCACTTAATTAGTCAAAGAAAAACATTTTGCATGTCAATACTCATATTTATAAAAACATTAGATAACTTCCATTTTGTAACAGACATTATATAACTTTTTTTAAAATTATTTTACAGGTACATGAAATTCAATATTATTGTAAACAACATTTTTTTTGCCTCTACCAAAACAGAAGGTAGGTGTAATATGTAATAGATTATTCCATATCAACTTCTTTATAAAGAAGAAAAAAAAAATTCCAACCCTCTCAGAAGAGAAAATCATCTTCACTTGGCATCAGAAATAACATCGGCTTTTTTATTGACTTTGAGTCAGATCTCTCAAGAGACTCTTAGCTAAATATGTCACTATTTTCATTAAATACGATTTAAACAATAGCTTCAAGTTAATTATTGAATTATCAGTAGTCTGCAAATTTCAATGCTCAATCCAAATCTTAAAGCTGTAAAAATAACATTAAATCAATGTGCAGAGAAAAATGGTGCCTATGGCTGGCAACAAGTTATTATTTGAGTGGGTGGTGAATGAAACATTTGGTAATGTTTTTTTTCAGTAAGTATCATACTATTATATAGATAGATGCTATAGCCTGCCATATGGCACCACTTTGACATCATATATAATTTCATTTAATTTCATAAATCATACAGTTGAATTAAGGACTTTTCTTCTGTATAAAATAAGTCAGTTCTGGACCTGTATGTACCTGTCCTCTTGTTCTGGATGAATTTGCTTTAATGAAAACCATTCTATTGCACTGGAAGTAATACTATAGGGAGGGAGGGCTAGGGTTTATTATTCATCTACTACTAAAGACTAGATATGCAAGAAATGCATTTCTTCCACTCCACAGGCATAACTCTCACAGTTTTTGATAACAATCTCAGTAACAGAGTACAGATTTTATTTTCTAATCAGATTAGAAAAATAAAAATATATTTGCCCATCTAGAGCTTTTGTTATAGCTACCAGTTTGTTTGGCAGTTCACATCATAATGAAGAAAGAGCTTGCAACTCTATGGAATTCAGTTTTGTACCCTATTCTGTTTGCCAGTTTTGGAGAAACTTAGGTTCACATCTTGTTTCTGTTAAAGTCAACGTGAGTTTTGTGGTTGATTCCAGTAAGGCTAAGGTGAGACCAGTATATACCTTTGTTAACTTTGATGTAAGAAGGCTGCAAATCAGAGCAGTTGAATGCAGAGCTCCATCATGCTTACATCTGCAGCACTCCTAAATGAAGCCACTGCAGGCTTGAACACAGTAATACTAGACAGACATTAAACACACCACACTGGATTTACCCTTTATCTTTCCCTTTCTCTCAACTGATCTATTTTTCGAGCTAAACACCTGCTAAAAAGCTGTCAAAGGTGCTTAATGACACATATTTAAGTAGAGTACAGTACATTCATCTGAGCAGAATTAATTTAAGTCAAGGACTCAGCATCTGTTCAGTTCAGTTTTTCTGGGGATTCAATGATCACAGGCAAGCAACACCAAAGCACAATTTATTGATCAAATGTACCTCCAGCGCCTTACCGGATCTCTAAACACTGCCTTGTGTTTCCATTACAGACATGTTTGACCTGAAATTCTCAGATACTGTTTTTTACGTTTAGCTTTGAAAAACAGAACAATTTCTTTATGCAGGCTGCAATTCTCTAGGTCAGTGAATTAAGAAGATAATCACTCATTCTGTTGGTAGGAGGAACTTCCACTTCTGAAATGGCTGTGTGAATTTCAGGGACACATTTATCAGTGGTATAATACACACACCTTCCTCTTAAATCAGGGAAGTCGTGCCTGCTTACATACAGTGAATTTAACTTTGCATTCAAGTGACCTTTATTTCTAACAACAGGTGGTATCACAGAGGAGGTCAGTTTTGCCTGCCTGATTTACAGGCTTCTGACTAGATGACTTGCTTCCAAAAATCAGTCTGGATACTGGTAAGGAAGAAGAGCAGTGCTCCACAGAACAGTAGCAATACTGTTATTTTAGAAAGTATTGGTGGTTGCTTTTAAGTGAGTCTTTTACCTAGAGACAATCCCATACTGGCTGAAGTCAGCAAAGCTCAAAGTATTTTCTCAGGGTGAAGAAAGAACAAGTAATGTACCTTTAGGTAGTCACACTACTGCAGGTAGTTACCACGCCAAGCAATAGGTGATGACAAGAAATATTCAAATATGAGAGGCTCCCTAGGTGCAAAGCTGACACGTTTGGGGTTTTTTTCTAAAACAAAACAAATAAACAAAAATCCAAAAAACAAATCATCTATGTGTTCTGTTTGGCAAGAATAACTAGTTTGAAAACTCTCCTCCCTGTAACACATAATGGACTGACAGAGAATATATGAGTATACCCCCTGTATGCAAGGGAACAGGAGATTTTACATATTTCCTAAACAGGATTACAGCAAGGAGCCTAACTTTGGATGTCATACAAACACTTATGTCCTGCAAGTTCCTTAGTAATGGTCTTTTATGCCAAAACAGGTGTGGCAATACGCAAATTTGTGACAAATTTCACTGTTTGTACCAAATAGGCACAGGCAAAAAGCCTGAACATACTAATCTGCCTCAGAAACACACATTTTCAGTAAAATTCTGCCCGCTATTGCAGTTAAGTTTCCTCTCTTTGTAAGGAAGGCAGATGCCAGTTCTACTATCTGGTAAATCCATTATGTCCATACTCTGTCGGTGAAGATTTACTCTTCTCCCTGTCGCATTGAAGATTATTTGCTCTACACTCTTCAGGCCCATTTATCAGATAAGCCTCTCTCTATTCTTTAACTTCCACAGCTAGACCTTTTCGTAGCTAAGGTCTTGGTTGCAGCTAGGGATGGAAACTTGTAAAATCCAGATACCTGAGATTATCGATCTACAAGTACCTTAGTTTTAATATGCTACAATATTGTCTAGAATACCAAGGAATATTTAATGTGCTTACAAACACATTGTTCTAATTTATATTTCAATATAAATAAAATTTTAAAAACAAACAAAACAAAAAAAAAAAATAAAAAACAAACAAACAAAAAACAACACAACACCACACCAAACAAACAAACAAAAAAAACCCCACACAAATTAAGCAGCAACTTACCCAGGACTACTTTGACTGAAGCCAGTTCCTCAATTTCACCACAATAACAACCAGCAGCCAGGTTGAAGTACAAATATCTGTGTATGTGGAATTCCCAGATGACATCAGACAGAAAACAAATACTACTCATGCTGCTAAATCACATATAGTCCAAGACTGAAGAGGCCTTTTCATGTACATTTCTCAGATCTGCTTCCATATGTTCTGGTCTTCTTCCCAAACAAAAACTCACATCCCTTTGAGGACTGGCTGGGTCTGCAAGTAAGCAGTGGTCAGCATCTAAACCCATCACTGTAGGGCTCAGTTCTGACAGGTGCTAAATGCCATCTGCTTTCATGAACATCAACCAGAAGATACATACTGTACAATACATGTACAAGGCCCTCCAATTTTGCAGTGCTGGAGAGTACTTTATAAGTTCTTGCAATAATTATTCATAACATTAGTTCCCTAGAGACTTCTCCTTGATGCCAGATGAAAATAGTACACCATGACAGAGAGGGGGAAATGGCAATAAAAATATCCTAGCCATAGTGACTGTCGAGCTTTTCAGAATATGACATTTTTAATGAATATTTTAAGATCTCATGTTTTGATTTGGTTCCATTTTTGTAGTTGCTCAACATTTTCAGATGAGGAAGGTTATTTATGATTGTTTGATGAATATTTTCTTCTGAACATGAATCATTGTGTACTTGGCTATCAACCTTTTCTGTTCATAAAATAAAATAAATAATTGAATAAAGCATAGTGATCTCTTGTGATGGGAAGAGCAGGAGAAGGTAAGGTGTAGTGTTACCTTCCACAGGATGGCATTTGGACTCCGTAGATTTTATACTACTAAAATCTGACATTTTACCTTAGCTCTTTAGCAAGCTAAATAACATATTCTATGCTACCTAGATTGTAAGTTCTATCTTTAACTTATTCTATGCTTCAATTTTTAAGTTCTATTAAGAGTGTTAAGTATGATTCTATGAAGCGTAGAATATGTTAGGTTCCATCTTTAAAAACTGAAGAGGTACACTGCTTAATAGCAAACATGACTTAAAGATGACCAGACATTTTTAAAGGCCTTTTACCATTTTCTTCACACATCAAAATGTAAAAATGAAAGCATCAACTTTAAGACTCTTTTTTAATTTTTTTTTTTTTTTATGGGACAAACTGTGCTGCTGAGCAGCTTTCTTATTCACCTACATATTTCTATGATGGAAGTATCACAAAGACTGAAAGCAGTTATCTGCTGCTATATTAGTCCATAATAAATGCAAATGCATTTCAGAATGTATGCATCCCTCATTCTTCAGGGATGACCTGTTCTCTACAAATGGTGGGAAATCCTATTACACTTTCATTAAAATTACTTCCCCACTGAAGAGGACAAAAGTAATTTCAGTTCTTCATGATCTTTCTGGAATTTGGTATAAAAGAAGCATTCACTTTCTGTCGGAGTCTACTCCAACCAGCAAAAGGAAATGCTGCTACTTCAGACACACCAGTCTTGCAATCCTCTCTGACTGCAGAACTTCAAGGCACAGCGAATCCATCATGTCACCATTCATAACTCAAAAATTGTCTCCATTATTTCCATTACCAGCCTCCATTCCAAGGTTTATAACTTGGAAGTAAAGTTCATGCTAGGCTGAAATGTGTCCTGAGAGGTTTAAGGAACCCAAGAGCTTTTTTTCTTTTTTTTTTTTTTTTTCTCCCCCCTACAAAATTGCTTCTCTGGATGCCAGAGACAGAGTGTATTACTTTTACATCAACAAAACAGGCAAAGAACCTAAATGCCTGCAAACAGCTGTACCAAGCAATTTGTCTATAAGGAATAATTTTTCTTTTACTCTGAATATCTGTCTTAAGCCAGTTGACCTAAATAGCCACCATTTCTGCAATGCAGATCCCTTTCAATTGAATTTATTATATAAAATCCTTAAATACAGCAAATATTGGAATACTAGACCATAATTATTAGTGATGGAAATTTATTACTTATTTGCCTAGAAAGACTCAGAAATACTGAGCCATAATTAACACAGTCACACTGCTGTAAACTCTGAATAACTCTTTTGATACCATTGAGTTAATCCACAAAAATCGCAGTCTTGGGGAAGGCAACAGAACTTGGTTACATGATCACAAAGCTCAGCAACAGACGGAATCTTTAAGGCCCAACTCCATGAAGCAAAGACCACGCATCTATCTGGTGTGCTCCCAGTACAGGATGGGAAACAGCATGCTTCATGTTGGGAACTGATTTGGCAGACCTCTCTGGTGTGCTGAGAGGAGAAAGGCTGGTACCCCTCAACAGGTTTGCTTCCAAAAAGCTGCCAAGAAACGTGGGGTTCAGAATCACAGCTCCACAAGCTTGTCTTCCTCTCAGCTTTCAAGGATTGCTCCTTGGGGGATAATGGAAGTGTAAGAGACTGTAAAGATCAGCTGTATGATTAGGCAACCCAGCTACATATCTGTGAGTGGCTGAATATTTTTCACGTTCTGTGAAATTGCTGAAACATTGAACTTGAGAGATGAGGATATTGTAAGGTATATTTTCTAAATAATCACCAAAAATAAGAAGAGAGTGCACCAGGCTCTGGCAAATCCCTGATTTCTGCTAGGACCCGGGCTAAGGCAGCTGTACATATCTTTGAATGGGTGACTACAGTCTAGGCTGAGTGGTGAACTCATGATCATCGTCTTTTTAGAAAGAGGAAGAAGATTGATTCCTGGGGCTAAGAGAAAAGGAGAGAGGATGAATGAATGACTTACTGAGTAGGACACTCAGAACTGGGGCTCCCAGTATAATTCCTGGAAAACAGAAGCACAGGATTTCAATCCTAGGTTTTAATCAGTCTTTGGGGTTTGAGGATTTTGTCCGATTCATTTTTGGGGCTTTTTTTTTTTTTTTTTGTGTGTCAGTTGGTTTGGGCTTTTTTTAAGCTTATTTTCCCCATTCTTCTTCTCTTTTGAAGGAAAAAAATATATGAATGATAAGAAGTGTTAGGTAGAAGACACAGAAAACCAATTATATAAATTGGTGAATTAGATCTCAGAATTAAAGATATAACTATAGAAGGAAAGAAATCAATCAAACATAGCACCGCAAACATAAGATGTCTGTTCCAAGTTTGAAGTCCGTTTGTCAGCACAGGTATTTAAATAGATGAAATTTCCAAAAAGGAGAGAAGAAAGGAAGAGTCGCATTTAAACTGGCTGGGGGGGGGGGGGGGGGGGGGGGGGGGAAGTGTTGATGATCTGATAACAATACTCTTCTGAAAATTAAGGAACCAACACGGCCTTAAGGTCATATTTTGCAGTCTTCAGCACAGACCACAACACAAATTATAAATAGCTAAATAATAATAATTCAGCTTTTACAGCTGAATGCTGCAGTCTATGGGCAGAGACTTTCTGCTCAGGGTAGGGGCCTTCTGAAACAAGCTTCTGTGATTGTTACTGTAGTTTCCCACCTTTGAGAACCAGGGCAATATCATATTCATTGAAGTGCAACACAATACTTTTTATCTTATTAAATTATGTTAAGCATTTCTAAAAGGCTGTGTACAAACTTCTTTGTACTGATTTCAATATTACTGATGTCTCTCCATTTGTTTGTGCAATAGTTAAAAAGGAATGAAAAAAACCCAACAAAACGACAACAGAAAAAACAAAATTCCCGTGGATCAAAGGAAAATGATTTAGAATCCAAAATGAGCAATTTGTTTTTGGTTTTTTTTTTTTCCCTCCAGCTCTTGGAATTTAAAGGCACATCTATAAACCTTCCTGAGCAACTTAACATGCAAAAACCCAGTCCTACTGAAAATTTATCAAAGATCCTTCAGAATAAATTTGCACAGCTCTGATTGATAAGCTTTACATCCTCCAGGTACATCAGTAACTGAATCAGAGAGGTAGTGGCCATTACAGCAACAAAGGTGGCCTACTTGCTGTTTGGTTTCAGCATGACAATTGTTTTTGAGCACTGCAAGATCCACCAGCGGCACTTTCTAATGCTCCCCGTGATGGCAAAGGAACGCATCTTTTTCAACTGCAATTTCATCATGGATTTGGCACGCATTATAGAGGAATACCACTGGTGAACTGCTCCTCCTCTGAATATCACTCTTCCCTCCCCACGGGGAGTACAGGGAGTTCACCTTCTCTTGTAATTATCAGGAAAGGAAGAAAGAGTGAATGTATTGCAGCTCTCCAAAAAGTTACTCTAGAACTGTGACTTCAGTGACACTTAAAATGGGGAGGAAGCTCTGCACATAAGTAGGACCTGCAGTTGCCAGCATAGAAACAAAAGTGTGTTGAAATAGGCAAAACTGTGTTAAAAAAAAAAATCATTAAATCAATATTTGTACAAAATGAAGCTGTACTAGCTTATATCAGAGAACAGCACAGCATAAAAACTGTACACAAATGTCTATTTTGCAGTGTGAAAGCAATAAAAGTGTTCTCATGCTGTTATTTTAATCTCAAAAACCAGCTTCTCAGATATTTTGCTAACTCTCTTCTTGTCTTAGGACTGATCTACTCAGCCATTCCAGTGGATTTTGTTGCAAGTATTTTTACTCAATCCATGGTCTTGAAGTCATAGTTGAAAAATACCATCCTGAGGAATATTATTCCTTCATAAAATGAAGGCAGACATAGACAAACTCATTCTGTCTATGAGACATTTCTAGTTGTCTAATGGAGGTAATTGTGCGATCACTTCAACTGCCAATCCTGGGACATAACCCGGTCTCTTGTGCGATTTAGGAAGGAATAGTTTGATATAAGGAATGAAGTTATCACTCCTGGAAGCAGATGTCACACCAGTGGTACAACAAAGAACTCTGAGTGAGAACATCTATGTAATTTGCTTAGATATCAACAGCAATTACGTAGGCAATGGGGAGACCTGCATCCAATTGTTTACACCCAGCCCAGTTTAATATAATCTTTTTGCTAGAAGCCAGAGTCCCCTCCGATATATTGCAGAGGAGTTACAGAAAGTACCGAGGGATCTTTAGCTTATTTCTGCACAGCCACAAAAGGCAATCTGCCATTTAACATCCTACATAGTAAAGTCAGGCTGAAGTGGTTTTATTGGATTCTCTATAACTGTAATGGAGCTATGCTCCAGTTGTTCCTGAAGCTCCGATAAATGCAAAGGTTTTAACACCTCATTGTACTGCAGAACCAGGTCTGCCTAAGTCCTGAGGAAGGATATGAGCACATAACACTCTCAGTGCTGCAAGAGGCTCAGGAAAAGAAGATTTTTACAGAGTCTGATCTCTGTGAGCAGAACAAGACACTACTGTTTTATTAATTTATCAATTTTAACACAAATGTTTACCTAAGTTAGCAAGCTTGATCATTTTTATAAACCAGTGAAGTCAAGAGGAAGAGTTTCTGGGACTTCTGGAAGAACATGTAGGATTAGACTCCCAAGATTAGTTAATTCTTTTTTTAAAATGACCCCCTGCATTTAAGGGGTCAAAGTGACTGAATTTTGTATGTTCAAATGTTATATAAGACCTGATTCTGCATCATTTATTGTAGTTTAGTACAATCAGGTGGTCAGTAATTAACAATACATTTAAGAAGAGCAGTATTTAAGAAGTAAATTTTCCTCTATTCATAAGGAATCAAGTGAAAGAGTTTATCAAAAATGCTTTATTTAACTTAATTTCCTCTGAAGTGTGAAGCTTAGAGCAGTGTAATAGCAAGAGTTTCTAACTTTCCTCTCCTTCCTGAGAGCTTAGATACCTAAAATAGAAAAGCATACTATTTCTCACTAAGGAATAAAAGAAATTAATATTTACAGAAACTTTTATTTAAAATATTTTTTCCACAAATCCAGTGAAACCCTACTTGTGGGGGACTAACTTACTGTGGTTAAATCTCACCTAAGTAGACCTTCAGGCTTATCACCTCCTCTAAATGAGCATGCAGGGCTATGTGTGCTGCCTTCAATGGCTATGCAGAAGTCACCAGCAATGGGATTTCAGAGTCCCAGCTGTCTGAATTTTCTTTACAAAGACCACAGGTGACTCACTTGGCCATCCCAACCAATAGAACTTCCAAGTTCCCAGTCCTGTTGTTCAACAAGGCACAAGAGATACCTTTAAATTCAGTTACCTAAACAAAAGGCATAAAATGTTCCCTGGATAGCATTCAAGACATCTATAGAAGCTGGTGAACAGGACACACAAGGCTCATGCACTACTGGAATAGCAGGTGGAAAATTGGGGGGGGGGGAGGAAGGGGGAAGAGATCATCTCAAGTAGCACTAACTTCTGCATGTTTAGGCAAGTGAACTGAGCTCATTGCCTTTGCTGAGCATACAATGGGGAAAAAAAACCCCAACAAAACAGCATTACAATAACTCTATGCTAGCTAATTAAAAAAAAAAAAAAGATTGTGACAAAATAATGTTTATATGCATTTATCTGTCTCCGTTTTCTTCCTCTTCTGAAAGTATACTCTGGATTCACCCACACACAGCTTCTCTAAATCCCAGTATTTCTCTCCATCTCTGCTCTGCAGACTGTTTCCCTTTTCCTTAGCAAACATTCAGAAAAAGATCTTCCAGGTGTGAAAACACATTCCTGTGTTATACACTGCTGTGAGAATATGTTCATGCTTTTGAATTCCCCATTAGCAAGTGTCCTTCTAATCACCTTCCTCAGGCAAGCAACATCCTGTCTCTCGGTGCTGCCTGGAGTTCAGATGTAACAAAATGGTAGTAACCATCAAGGTAGTAACCATCTCTATTCAATAGGGCTTCATTTGATTCAATGATCATTGAAATTTAATAGCCTTCAATAATCAGCCCAGCATCAGGTACAAGAGGTTTTGCTAGGATTTCTTCAATATGGAGGTGAAAGGCAACAGAGAAGGCAGTTTTGTCTCATATTAAACAAACAAAAAAAAACCCCACCTACCAACCAACCAAATAAAAACCCACAAAACAAGAAACCCACAACACTCACAGTCTGACCTACAAATACATTGTGTCCAGTATAAAATCTTAATTGTTCGCAGACATTTTCCAAACTGTTCACATTTCATGAAGTTAGTCTAATTATAAATGTCAACTACAGATTGTTTTCTGTGCACATGTATATACATGTGAATACCCAGCTCCCTACTAAATGTCATTCATCCACTTTTAGCAACATTCATATTCAAAATTATTCAGATTTTTATAAGTGCCTCACTGACAAGAGAACTTGTACTCTTATGTCAGGTGCCACTGACAATTCAAACTGCATCTGTCATTAGACTGTTTGTTTGGTAATTAGATGCAGTAATAGGCTCATCCCCTGAAAGGTTTTCTATGTAGCCCACAAATCACACTGAAGTAGAGGGCCTTTGGTGCAGAGAAGTTTGATTAAAGAAAAAACATGTATTTGAAACCATATTTTCCCCCAAGACCTAAAGATAAATGCAAACCATAATCCATCTGTGCATGCAAAACCTTTTGAAGCATTTGTTCTAGTCATTATGTATTGCTTCTTCAATTAATTAAGATAGATACAGCCAAATACAGTATGTTCAATACTAAAAACATTAGGTTTTTCCCCCCTCAAATTTACATGTTACATAGTGTACACTCCCTGGCCCGGAAGATTTTGTTCTGTGTGTCTATCATCATGGTGACCTGCTCCACATATAGAGTTCCTATGTGTTATGGTCATAAAAAAATAACCAACAATCCTAACAGTAGACACCTTACGAAAAGCCAATTATGCTTGCACTGAAATCAACAGCACTCAGTAGCTCCCTCCATAGGAACAGAAATCTCATTCTGAGTTATGAAAAAATGCCTTTCACCAAAACATACCACTTTGTTCACATACAAAATGCAAGTAAATAATCCCTTTTCTAAAAGCAAACACACAGCTGTGCTCAAAACACAGAGCAGCAGTCTCAACACAGGGCCAGAAAGATTCGGAAACTGCAGACAATATTTCAAGTTCATTAAATACCCCTAGGATGCAATAGTATGGTGCAAACCATGAAAATAAGTGTTGACACAAAGAAAGCTATTTTTGCATAATGACTATTAATTGTGAAGTTCCTTCCAGGCAGCAAATGATAACTATAGCATCAGGAAAAAGAGAAATTGCTTTGATTCAACATCCCAGCGTGTATCTCCAGATCATAAAAACCCAAACCAAACACCTGAACTCAACTACGTGAAACAAGTCTTTATTATATTTTAGATTATGAGCCAGCTCAGTCCTCTAAAGAACTGCTTTATGCCTCATACTTTACCATTTAACATATAGGTTAAATACTCTTTATGCTGACCTAATCAAACAGCTTTATTGGCTTGCTAGTATTTTACTAATTAAGTACCAACTTTCAAATCAGGACATCTGGAACCTTCAAACAAACTTTGTTTTTCCACAGTAGCTTTTAAAAAGGTCTTTTTCTTAATATATTACAAAGCGTTTTGCTTATGGTCACATGAAGTCTTAAGTTCTTTGTCTCTGAATTTCAGAGTCTCCATCCTATTTTTTTCAAATTTCTTAGGATTTTTTTCAGTCACAAAATTCAACACTAACAAAAAACCGGTTACACTCACCGGAGTTTTATGGAAAACAGGACATACCATGAGAGCCACTGAACTGACACTTGTAAATGCTGAGTAATTGCCATGAAACAAGGGTAATTACCACAATTTTACTACAAGTCTGTTATTTCACAACTGCAATAAGGTGATCAATCTCAAAATGCCAAAAATAAGAACATTTACTGGAAAATTACAAATCCTATCTTAAAATCCAAGATTTTGCTCACAGTTAATTGCTGCTCCTGGTGCAGGAAGGGATTTTTTTATGGCTATTGACAATAGCTCACTTTAACAAATATCCTCAATTGAAAGTCAACAATTATAACTAAAGTAACTAGAACATACTAGTCAACAGCAGAAAAGAAAACATTGCTGTTGTCAGGTTAGCATGGCTTACACTGAATGCTTGACAATGTTAGTCCAACAAAGGAAATCATTGTATTCTATGTGTAAAAGAAACCAGAAACAGAAATCACTTCATCGAGTGATGCACTTCAAACATGAAGTTTTGCTAGCCCAGCACTTTACCTGCTTTGGCAAACAGCATCACAATACAGCACATAAAGCTTTGTTAATTTTGAAGTGATTTCTAGAATGTAAACACCAAACCATAACTCTATACACTTAGCAAATACACGTCTTCAGGACACGTTACTTACACTCTCCTCTCTTCCTCTGCAAGCTCCCTAGGAGGCATGAAGAGGGTTAAACGGTATGGAGGAGGAGGAAGCGTGACAAATTACAAAGCCAGAAGCACCTGGATAACTTATTATCACTGTCAAGAGTTCTAGTCAGGTTTTGTAATTTAATTTTTTTAACAGATATTCTAGTAATTGTTCCTGAAAGAATGAAATACAGAAGCATAGAGATAGAAGAAAGGTGAAGAGATTTAAAACAGTGTTTGTTGCTTATAAAATTAACATGCAGCCAAGATACATTAAGTGAACGCAGCTGCTGGAAGGAAAAACCTTTCCTGCTATGTGAAAACACGACACCAGCATGACTAAACAGAGAGAAAAAAATTATCTTATCTCTGAACAACACGCTGGCGTGTATACTTTACTGTGTTTTGTAATTGGAGCTTGGGTGGGTTTCTTGTCATCTCGGTAAACGAAGAGAGAAAATGATGAACCGTGACCTCTAGTGGGTATACTGTAAAACAACCACAGCACAGCGTGCGGATTTCTCTTGGCGATAACGTGGCCAATTTATTCGAATCCCTCTCGACCTAATTTTTATAAAATTACAAATAAGGTTAAAAATAGTAGTGTTTAATAGAATTCTCATTTAAAACAACATTTTTTACCACACAATTAGATGACTATCCATTTATGTTGATACACCTAAATATACCTTACAAATCTCAGCTGAGAAAATAATATGGCAGCAACAACAACAAGATCCCAAGCCATAAAGACAAGTATATATACCTAGAACGACAAAGAAAAGGGATGGTAAAACACTATTTTAACCTGTCCTTTTAAAAGCACAGCGCTTGAGTGACAAACCTTTGTCACTGGTTTTGAAAGCATATACTCACCTGACCTTTCTCCTGGCAACTGGAGGCACATTTGCAACTGGAAGCACCTCACTGAAAGGGAGAGCTGTATCTGTATCTTGGCTGATTTTACCCCATGATGTTCCAGCCTAGAAAATACCTCAGCCTGGAGAATTGTCATATTCAAGTTAAAAAAAAAAAAATTATTAAATCGGTAGTGGCAGTGGAAAAAAAATCCCTGTACATAACGCAATCAAATGAAATCAAAGCTTTAGAGAGCAAACAGGGTCGTACCAGCTTGTAAGAGTTTTAATGCAGTAAGTAGGTGTAGGACAAAACAACGTGGGAAGCTGCTGAAGTATACACGAGACTGAGAAGGGTAGAAGGAAGGAAGAAGGCTTTACTTATGGCACCTGACTTCTCAGAATCCATGCATTATCCAGATGTGAACCGGGAGGGGGAGTGGGGGGATAAGTGGGTGCTGGGGGCACACTCCGAAAAGAAGCCCGTGTTTTGTAGGACAGCCCGGGCTCTGCAGCCGGCCACTGCCTCACGACGCTCAGCCCGGCCGGAGGCCGCCCACCGCCCCGGGAGGAAGGGCCACAGCAAAAAGAAAATGAGACGGTAGGGACGGGCGCTGGCAGCTGGGCGATCGATATCGTGTTCAAAGGCTTCACTTTCAGCTTTTCTGGGGGGAAAAACACCCCAGAAGTGTTACTTGGGTTTGCTTGACAACTTCGACCAAGTGCTACTGTTGCAGGGCGAGCAGCGGGGGTAGCGAGTACGAGCCCTCTCCCGCTGCAGCCGAAGCCCTCTACTGGGATGAGTTGCCCGAAGGGCCAGGGCCAGGGCCGTGCCCTGGGCGGGGGTGGCGGGAGTCCCCCGCCCTGCGCTCCGTTCCGCCATGTGCGCGGGCGGGGGAGGAGGCGTGTCCCCACTCCGCCGCCGCTGCACCGCCCCCCGCTCGCCGGCACCGGAGGAGCGGAGCGGCGCCGGGCGCGGATCTCCCCGGCCGCGCCATGCCCGCGGTCGCGCCCCCGTCCCGGCGGGACCCCGCGGAGGCGCCCGCCCGCCGTCGCCGTTGAGACCGCGGACGCACCTGCGAGCAGCAGTGCCGAGGGGCCGCGCAGCCTTCGCCGCGCCCCGTCTCCTGCGCGGCCGCTGGGGCGCCCGCAGCGGCGCCTCTCCCGCCTTCCCTCCATCCCCGCCCGCCCCGTCGCCAAGCGGGAGCCGCCAGCGGTGCAAGCAGAGCCGAAGCCGGGGCAGCTTCCACCGCCCGAGCTGCCCCCCGCCTCGCCGCCCTGCCCTGCCCACCCTTCTCCTTCTCCGTCCCGCCCAAGCCATGAACTTTGGCCGCGGCCCCTCGGTGGTGTTGAACGTCGGGGGCACCCGGTACTCCTTCTCCAGGGAGGTGCTGAAGGATTTCCCGCTGCGGCGGGTGAGCCGCCTGCACGGCTGCCTCTCGGAGCAGGACGTACTGGAGGTGTGCGACGACTACGACCGGGAGCGGAACGAGTACTTCTTCGACAGGCACTCGGAGGCCTTCGGCTTCATCATGCTGTACGTGCGACACGGGCACCTGCGCTTCGTGCCGCACATGTGCGAGCTCTCCTTCTACAATGAGATGATCTACTGGGGACTGGAGGGCTCCCACCTCGACTACTGTTGCCAGCGCCGCCTCGACGACCGCATGTCCGAGACGTGCACCTACTACGCGGCGGAGGAGCCGCCAGGGGAGTCGGCTGTCGGCCCCGAGGGCAAGGGACGGCGGCCGCCGGGAGCCGAGGGCAGGAAGTGGTTGGAGAGGATGAGGAGGACTTTCGAGGAGCCCACGTCTTCCGTGGCCGCACAGGTCCTGGCCACCGTCTCCATACTCTTCGTCATCGTGTCCATGGTGGTGCTGTGCGCCAGCACCCTGCCCGAGTGGCGGGCGCCAGAGAACCGCAGCGTGGAGGAGCAGAGCAGGTACACAGCAGAGTCAGTGAGGGAGCCCTCAGGGTAGGAGGATCCTTTATTTTCCCGCTCTCCGGTCCCCGTGTGTCCCGTCCAGTGTGTCCTGCCCCTCGTCCTGACGGTCTATAGCTGTAGCCGCCGCTGGCGGAGATTCCTGGTGCGCCTTAAAATCCCGGCCGTAAATTGAGGAGCCGGGGGGGCATGTGGGGGGTGTCTCGGGGGCGCGGGAGCTGCCCTGCCGCTGCGGCTCCCACCGGGCTCTGCCGGGCGCCCGGTGGCTCCTAGTGCAGGGGCCAGGTGGGGGAGCGGAGCCGTGCGGCGGGCAGGGAAGGGAAGGCTGCCGCCCCGGGGAGCGGCCGTGCCACGGGCAGCCCGGGGCCGGCAGGCAGGCTCAGGTCTCGGGCAGGCTGATAGCGGAGCAGGTACCCCCGGAATACAGCTCTTCATCTTTGTAAAAGTGCCATAGCCTGTGCAGGATCTTGGACCTCTTATTTCCCCACGTTGAGGACCCACGGGACTCATTAGCCACGTAGAGAAGTTCAAACACTCAGAAAATCCTATGAGGCCTTACAGTTGTGGGGAAAAAAAAAAAAAAAGGAAATAAACCCCTAAAAGACAATAATGCAATTTCTTTCTCTTTTCCTTTGGGAAAAGCACAATCCTGTATGCACTCTGCGTGTATTTGTACAAGTCCTTCTGCTGGAGCAGATCCAGTGCCTGTTACGGTTCTGCCTCTGTAAAATCTTGTATGTGAGAACAGCCATCTCAGATTCTCTATGTGGGGAACACAGGAGATGGTCATGCTACATATTCAGCTCTTGCAAATGCATCATATAAGCGCTCCACAGTGTAACTGTAACAGATGTTTACATTTCCTTTAGATAAAACCTGTGTAAGCACACCAAACATTGCAAAAAATAGGGCATGAGGTATAAAGCTCAATCCCAAGCCTTACTAGTAAGAACAAACCCTTTTTCATCTTATGACCTCAGCTTTGGGTTACATCAATGCAACTCTGCTGACTTCAGTACCATTTCTCTCTTCTGTTCCCTAGAGAACAGAATCAAGACCACTCTAGTAGGATTTCTCCTGTAAGTAAGACTGACCTATAAAGAAAGATTTAAATGTTTCTTGTATTTGATAGCTTCTCCCTTATTTTAAAATGGGATATTCAAGAAAAAGTTTTTAGCCTCTGCTCTGCTAAAGGGGCCCCATGGTAAAATCACAACCTTGTCATTATGAAATCATCATCTTTTACCATAGAGTTAATTGGAGTGTGATATATTAGATCATAGTAGCCAAATTAATTCCTTGGAAAGTATTTTCATAGTTTCCATTAGCTTAATGGAAAACTGCACCTGTATTTCTCATTGTAGCTGAGCCAAAGAATTAATTGTATGAACAAAAAGAAAGTAGATACAGATTGAGAAGCTGTTGATTCCTGCATAGTTTCAGATATGTCAAAAGTTGCTCTTACAGGTTCTTCCAGTTAAAAAGCCTTACTTAAACTTTGCAAGGTTATTTGAAAGGGTGATCTTATTGTAAGGCAGCCAATTGCTTAGGTACCCCCAACACACAGTGGAAAATGCAACACTACCATAGCATTAACATTGCTCCTATCTTTGCTCACATCTTTATGGTGTGGGAGTCAACAGCAATTTTTCTCATCCTGAAAGAATTCAACTTACAGAGGAACAAGACATATGATGTGTAATTTTTTTCATAATACCTTTGTCTTCAAGAACATGTAGTGTGTATATAATACAATGTTTTACACATCTGAACAATTGCATATTGTATACCAAGTGTTTGAAGGAGAAGGTCCTAAATACTTGTAAAGCACAGCATAGCCAAGCACTTGACAGGACAGTGAAGGCTGATTTTAAAACCAGGACCACTATCACTGGTAGGTTGAGTTTCTGCAGTACTGGTTATAGTACTCTGTGGAATTGCAACCAAAAAAGAGAGATAACTGTAGAAGTGTTGGCTGAAAAACTTCTAACCATCTTCTTGCAAAAAGCCTGTGCATCTAAACACCAATACAAGCTGGTTCATGTGTCACTTAACCTATGTGCTCTCACTGCACAGGAACTGATACCAATTTCATGGCGAACACATGGAACACAGATAAAAATGCATTCCTTCCTGTCCACAGCTGGTTACCTGCTGAGGTGGCCCTCTTTTCTGATGGGAGAGGCTCCTTTCTTTATTACATTTGCTGCATGACTAAAAAGCCTGTTACATCTGGAAAAAAAAGTTGTGAGCTACAGTTGGTTTTGAGTGATCCAGTTTAGTTACAATTACTTAGACATGCAACAGGATTTGATCTAACGTGCCAGATGTCATCTACTTTTTTGTCCCCCCCCCCCTATTTTTTTTTTAATTATTTCATTTTAAATGAGTTAGGTTTTAAAAGCCTAAGTAGCTAAGTGGCTTATCTCAAAGTCTGACCACAGAAATCACACAGGAGTGCCTGGGATTGCATACTCTGGCAATACTGTCCATCTTAGGTGAGAAGGCTTTTAAAAATCTGGCCACTAGTTTCTGATACACTTAAAAATTTGAAGAAAAATTCTGTCTTTGTTAACTAATGTGCATTGTCAAACTAAAGAAATTATATCTAACATGTTAATACAGTTGGGTTTTTTTTTGTCAAGAGAAATTTTTACATTAATGCTGTATGGGAGCTTTGACTCACATGGCACTATAATTACTAGTATAAAGACTTCACACTGTTCTAAAAACATACTTTGTAAAGTTCTGGAAATGAAAACTGGACGGGCTTTTCTATAAGTCCTTAGGCTGTAGATTTTGGATGTAACTGACTTCAGATCAGTGTAAGCTGCTGCCTAGAAGAGGTGAGAACTACCTCATGACATTCAGCAATTTTTATAATTTTAGCCTCTTACATGCTAATAAAAATCCCTGCCCTTCCCTTGATAATCTGTTATAATTCGGATAGATCATTTCTGGGGCTGAACTGTGGTAGCCATCCTCAGAATTGCTTTGGGCAGCCGTAGTGAAAACAGCTCTAGCAGTGTGTCTCCAGCTTACCTGGACATCATCTCTAGAAGGGAGTGAAGTCACTAACTCTGAAATTTACAAAATCAGTCTCTTGAATGAGGTTTGCAGTGAGAGTTACTGTGGCTGCCAGCTAATGCTAGCTGTGTGTATTTTTGTTGAATGAATCTCTTCACCAGAAAAGGAATTGAGTCCACCAAACTTTTCTCAGAAACCATTATTTTTCATGGTGACCACACTCTTCAAGGGTGAACAGCCTACAGCTATTTCTGATCCCCTAGAGGAACATCTTTTAATGGGCATCAGAGAACTCCACAATTAAGTCTTTAAGGAAAGAGGGATGGTGAATCTTACTGCTGAATTTCACAGATCTCACAGAGAGCTGGCAATATAATTCCTTGATCTGCAGAGGGATTGCCTTCCCCACGTCCATTCTCAGGATGAGGGATGAGTTAGTAAATTTCTCGCATTTTAAGATTTCTGCTCTCTTCCCTGCTTTGGCACATTTCACTCATCAGAGCTAAAGATTTGCATTAGATTTGCACAGTTTAGGAGCAGACAGCAGGGACACCTGTCTCCCCTTCTGTTGCTTCCGGCAATTTCAAGTCATCTTTGCTCTCCTCTGAACTGTGCCAACAGATGCATACTGCGAGTCTCTGATCAGGGACCCGTCCATACACTGATTGGAAAGCATAATCTTTTGGGGAGAGCTTCTCAAGCCTGTAATAGGGAGTCATTTGAAGCTTCTTGACTTAACTGCCAGCACAGTTCTAGCTACCTGCCTGTAAACTGTTTTTCTAATGCTAAATACAAGTAGCTTGTTAGCTCAAGGCAGAGACTGTTGCCCCTTTTCCACTTACTAATAATGATTAAATTTTTATTGAAAGAATCATTTGGTTATCAAGCCTACATGATTGCTGTGTTCTTAAGCAAAAGCAAATAAACACAGTAACTTCTCGAAACAGCCTCTCTTGGCAGATGCCGGTGGGCTTTTGTTCACCTCTGCAGAGCATCAGCTTAAAAAGTTGCGTTTGAATCTTAGACATACCAAAAAAAAATCATTATTCCTTTATACTGGTGGAATTTCAGAACACCTGAATGCTCACATCCAACACCTGTTAAAAAAAACCCCAAAAAACAAACAAAAAAACCCCCTAAAAAGTGAACTTCATTCCTGGGTAAAATCTAACATGAACACCAGCAGATTTCTGCTAATTTAAAATAGTAGGCTGAAGTTAAAGACTGGAACTACAGACCTTTGTTAAAAATGTGGTCATGGATTCTTCTAATGAACCTACAAATTTTTTACAAAATAGAGATAATGCAAAGTACAGACATGTATCACTGCCTTGACCACAGGAAAACCTTAATGAACTCAACAGAGCTAGGTGCTACTCGTGTTCAAAGTACACTGAAAAGATGCTGAGGACCCTGGGGCTTGAGACCTTCATATCCAGGTATCCCCTGAGCGCTGTTAAAGGCATTTACCCCTCCCCCTGGGGACTGCTGGCTCATTACAGCCTCCCACATAAGGCACCACCAGGTAAGGTACACCAAGACATATTATTGCTACCAAAGCAGGAACAAATGGAAAAAAGACAGCGAGGTTTTTAACACAGGGAAACTAGCTCTTTATGTGGCACTTACCCTACAGTTTGGACGGAGACAGAAACCTTGCTGATTTGAAAAGGATTTCAAAAAAGACTTTTGCTGAAATGACTGGGAGCCTTCTTGAGCAGGAATTTGATCATTCTGGCTACTGCTTGGATGTTTTTCATGTTTAATGTGCTTTACATGAAAATAGGCTTTAGGAACAATTTAACAAATCAGTGCTGACAGACTTTAATCTTTAATCCTGTCATATACTGTCTTTAATCATATCATCTGTTTTCCTCATGTGTCCTGTTGATGTGTATGTTTTATTTACAAGCTTAATAGATAATAGTGCCACTAATGAATATTTTGGCTAGATTTCAACCAACTCACCAGGGGATATTGAAAGTAGACAAATTGGCATGCTGGGGTAAAGAATAATGCTAAGTTGAAATATTCTAAGACACAATATGACCTTTTTAGTAATAACAAACTAGTCTTTTCAGTGATTGAAAAAATAATTAAAAAAAAATAATTTCTGAAGTGATTTAACTCATACATAAAATAGCTTATTCCAAAAGGATGTTACCAAATTGAACAGTGATGGGACTACAGCAGAAACAAGTCTCACAAAGGCTTGAATTTCTGTTTATGGACAAAGGACTCATTAGAAAATTTTAAAAGACTCTCAAGTACCAAGAGGCTTAAAATTTTAGGAGAAAACCCCTCTTTCATGTGCTTAGGTCTGGGACAATAACAGTAAGATTGAGCAGAAATAACCTGTAACTGAATAAAAATTAGGACTTTGTATTTTTTCTGATTATTTGTAAGTTTTGTGGGGAATCTTCAAGGAAACAATTCATTAGTTTGTTTTTAATTTCCCCTCCTTTTTGCATACCAGCTATTTTTAAAATGAACCGATGGGGGGGTAAACAACAAAAAAACTGCGATGGACGTTTATAAAACAGGTACTACATTTTACCAAACAAAGTTCATGATTTAGTTACATAGTTACTGATTTTAACGTAGCATTATTCCAGGAATAGGGAATTAAAGGCAGCCTGTCCTGTGAGTATGCAGCAAGTATTTTAAGAATTAATTACAGAAGATACAGTCAGTAACTTTATAGTCTTCTCAGTACATGCTTTTTGTTTGGCTTTAACTTCATACTCAGTTAAGTACTTATTTGCTTTCCTCATTAGATGCTATTTATCTATTAACAAGGTTAGCTATAAAGATAGATCACTACAAGGAGAGAGAGACTTGATTTGAAAGTGGAAGCATGGCATGCAGCACTCCAGATTTCCCAGATTTTCTAGTTCTTCTCACCAGAGTACTTACTTTTACATGATTGATCAGGATTACTGAATCCATCTACACAGGCAAAAAGGGAGTGATGAGAGGAAAAAATAAAAATGTTTCACTGGTGGCTAAGAAGTAGGGGGAGGAAAGAAAAAAATAAGGGACAGCCTTCTTCATTATCTCTTCCCTAAGCAGGCTACGTAAAATTGATGAGAAAGGATAGATGTAGAATGGAGAAATGGAAGCACAGTGTCTAACAGAGTGGCAGTAATGCATCTCCCCCCATCTTGATCTTGCTTTCTCATTTTTGCACCAGTGATGTTCCTTATGTCTCTTCAAGTCCTTTCTATGATAAAAGGCTTCTTCAGTCCTTCCTGCTGAAGTGCAACTGTTTCATAGTGTATCTTGTGCTAGGACCTGCCAGAGTAAAACAATGGATTGATCACATCTCATGGATTTACTTGCACAGCTATTTCCAAAAGTTACACCAGACCACTTGATCAGTTGATTCATGAAGATTTCTACTGAATCACAACGATTAGCACCTAACTAACTTCCTTAAAGCTTGACTCAGAAATAACTTGCCCAATTTGTGACAAAATGGAGGAATCACGCTTCCAACATTATCAGGGTAGTAGGAGGAAATACCAAGTGAAAAAGCTTTACATTTTATAATTACAAACTGCTTTTTCATTTATAATGCTCCATGCCATAGGATACAGGCAGCACTACCAAAGAAATCTGATAAAATGTAACAGTCTGTTGGAATTGTTGAATATTCCTGGCTGCAACTTAAAACATAAAACTTTCCACACCTAAAACTTTTCTTCTAATCATTATACGAGATCTGAACTAACCAATGGATAAGTACATTCAGACTTTATTATTGTCTCTTGTACCATGGTCTTGCTGTTGGACAGATTTTACTAGGGAAAGTCTTAGGTATTTCCTCATCATGAATAAGAAGGATTTAAGAGAACTTACTCATTAACATTTTTTTTTTTTTTCCAATATAAAGGAATAAAGATCCACATTCATACAATATTCTGTGCATTACTTTTATAGAAGACATTATGATATGATCAGTTTTTAAAAGAAAATAAATCTGCATCTGAGGTAACTTTCACTCATTGTCATTATTAAAACAAGCCCTAATATTTTCAAAAGTTTAATTTTTAAGAGGGCCCATAATTCTTAAGAGCCAGCTATTTTTGAAATTCACAGGTCTTTCCAGCAAAAGGGTCTAACATGAACAAGTGTTTTATAAGCCCTTTGTGAAGAAAGGCCACTTGCTTAAAGAACTTCCATTATTCTGATTTTTTGAAAAACTATTTCTTTAATTCATGTTCATGTACATTTCCTGTGGATTTGCAGTGTACCTTATGACTTTACATCATCTGACTGTTACTGTTTCCTCCATCTTTTAGTATAAAACTAAAGTGAATGAATGAATAATCTGAGATTAATAATAATAAAAAAATAGTGTATGAAACTTTTATGAAAATTAGTTTATAGAGTATATTAGTATAATGACAACAGTTACAAAAGAATATTGTCTTTCTAACAGGCCACAGTCTTTGTAATAACAATAGATTTCAGAACTAGTAAAAAATTATGCAGATATGTTAGGGAAGCAAAATTTTAGGTTCGAAATGACAGCCAGATTATTACTTGCAAATCATTATGGTTTAACAGACACTACCTTGTCAGGATCTCTGCAGTAGCAGAAAACCCCCCTGGTTGTACGTAGTATTTTCAAATCTGCACTTGACAGGCAGTTTGATTTCAGACCTGTAGGTATGAGAAAGCATTGGTGATTGGCTTTTTCTTTGCTCAAACTGCTGGTGAAAAAAAGATAAACAAATGAAAGAGGCAAATATTAGCTCCTATTCCCTCCTGTACTAAACAAGTGAGCACAGTTTGAATTCTTGAGTTATTTTCAGATAGGAGACTACATAGATAGATTAGGACACTATATGCAGAACACATTAAAAAAAGTCTTAAGAGCAACACTTTAATCTTCTGTGTCTACCTTCCACTGGTTTAAAGTTGAAATATTTTCAAGTCTCATTCACTACACTGAGGCTTGAAAGTGTTTCACAACATACTGAAATCACCCTCCAGGATTTCTTAAGGCCATTATTTGTATTTGGCAAGAAGATGATCTTGCCTATTCCTTTGGTTACCTTAACATTTTTGCTGCAACACAGTTTAGGTGGAGTGACATTTAAAACAAAAGTAAAAAAATGCTGTAATGCAGATTACAGTGGTAAATGGGAAGACACAGGCTTAAGACTTGGTTTAACCAATGATGAAAAGTAAAATACCTCTTTATTTAGTGACAATACCTGTAAAGTTCTGAAGCTAGTTCTAGTTAAGTCCCTGTTTGGGATGAACATCATATAGATTGATTTACGTTGGTTCCTGAAGAGACAATTTGAATGAATTATGTAAGGCAAAAGCTGATTTCTGCCTACTTCATCTCCACTTCCACTTCAGCATTTTGGTTCTGTATCTTGATGTTCATAACCAGCTCAGTTCACTGATCAGCGGTCCTTGGCATTCCCAAGTGGATCAGGCTTCACAGATTTAAAACCGAGAAAAAACAATGAACAAAATCACACAAAACCCAACTGCCACCAACACCAACAAAAAAGTGTTCTAGATACATTTGCATCAGTGGCATACCATTTTTTATAGGGTTCCAGTTTTTGTAGGCATATTTGCCCAGTATTAAGACCAGTATCAATCCATAATTCAAAGGAAATGATCAGTGAGTGAGTTCTTAGCAATGATCAGTTTCAACTTCTCAGTAGATCCTCAGGTTAATTGCTGAAATCTAGAGCTACATGTGTAGGGTAAGAATAGTGTGGCTTTGTTTGTCGTTTGTGAAGGTCTGAGTGTCAATTTGGTAATATTTGTGAATAAACATTCACAACACTTTTGCACAGAACATAAATACTGTACTTTGTTTCTTTTGACAGGATAATTGAAGCTATCTGCATAGGCTGGTTCACTGCAGAGTGCATTGTGAGGTTCATCGTCTCCAAAAATAAGTGTGAGTTTGTCAGAAGACCTCTCAACATCATTGATTTACTGGCAATTACTCCTTACTACATCTCTGTTCTAATGACAGTTTTCACAGGGGAAAATTCTCAGCTTCAGAGGGCTGGAGTCACCTTGAGGGTCTTAAGAATGATGAGGATTTTTTGGGTGATTAAACTGGCTCGTCATTTCATTGGCCTTCAAACACTTGGTCTGACTCTGAAGCGTTGTTACAGAGAGATGGTGATGCTGCTTGTCTTTATCTGTGTTGCTATGGCAATTTTCAGTGCACTTTCCCAGCTTCTTGAAAATGGGCTGGACTTGGGAACAAAGAATAAGGATTATGCCAGCATTCCTGCTGCTTGCTGGTGGGTGATCATCTCAATGACCACAGTTGGTTATGGTGATATGTGTCCCATCACTGTACCAGGAAGGATTCTTGGAGGAATTTGTGTGGTTAGTGGTATTGTTTTATTGGCCTTGCCGATCACTTTCATTTATCACAGCTTTGTGCAATGTTACCATGAGCTCAAGTTCCGATCCGCTAGGTACAGTAGAAGCCTCTCTGCTGAATTCTTAAATTGACCAAACTTGCATTCTGTTGTAGTTGCTTGCTAAGCTTTGTCTTAGAAGAGAATGGTGGAAGGTCCCTTCGCGTGTCCTCCTTGACTGGATGGTCCTATGGAACAACATTCTCGCCAGCCTGGAGAAAGCCCGTCACCATTCAGACAGGAAGGATGGCCATCTGCCTTGGGCACCTTGCAGGGAGAGGGGATGATGTTTCAAATTTGAGTGAACAAAATTCACAAAAGAGGACTCAGAAGTCTTCAACCAGAGCAGTTTGGTCTTCAGTTTGCCTTTCTACACAAAAGCAGAACAAAAGATAGGCTTAAGTGTCATTCCCATAATTATACCTATACCATTCTAAGCAACGTGTAGCAGAAGTTCTTCAAAAATTTCAGTATCTGAATGGTCAATAGAGGCATTGATAACTTCTTGCCTGAAGTGTCTCAATTTTAAACTCAGATAACCAAATTAGATACCGAAGGAGGATCATTGCTACTTTTGAGCTTTACAACAGACTAGAGCTGGTTCTGTAACTCAGGAAAGGTGAAGAATATAGGTCTGTAGGGCAAAATGTCTTGAGGCCTGATTCTGATCTTTGATTAAGCACACAAATCTTCTGTAAAACCAGTGAAGTCAGTGGCATTGCTCTGAATTTGATAATTCAAAGAAGTCCAAGAAGTGCACCTCCGAATGCTGTAGCAAGGACTTCCTTAACCACAATTAATTTGTTCTCTGTAACCAAATCATTAGTAGAAGCAAGTGTTATACTTCAGAAAGATCAGCAGAAAAAGTGAGTCATTGATAAATATATTTTCTGTTAGCTTAGTGGAGGAGCTAACCAAACTGTATGTACACTCAGTTCAAATCCATCCACCTGGAGTTACATATTCATAAGAATAGATTTCCACCCCCCTCCATTTAATTAAACAAATATAGTGAAAGTTCTCCAAGACAAATTATAAGATCACTTGACACAGTCTGGAGAGGGCACTGGAAAACAAGAGTAGCTGCTCCCTGTCAGATGAGACTCCATCATCTTTAAATTCTGCAATCCTTACTGAAGGATACACCTTACTTTAATGGAAGTTTAAAAAACAACTGCCCAGAGCATACCAAAGAAAGTAAAACACAGAAGCGTGAGTTGCACTTGGCAAAGTGATACATCCTCCAACGTAACTAGAAAATGAAAAAGAATCATTAGGTTCTGAAATACTGTTCACTACATTTCTTGTGTAGTACTGCTTAATAGCATTGTTTAGCATAAGTCTGAAAGGCTGCTTACGTAGAAATGTGCAATTAGATACTAAAACACATTAAGGTACAGCTTTACAAATTTGGGTACCAATAAACATCAACAGGGAGCTTTCTTATGAACATGGAAGTTCACAGTCATCAGCATAGTTAAATTTGGTGCGCTTGCCTGAAAATACTGCATTTACTATTACTGTGCTGTAGAAGCATATTTTATATATGTATTTGTTAAAAGCTTTAGAATTAAAATGAGTACAACCTAGAAAACACATCTCTGAAATTGCTCACTCAAAAGTACCACAGTAGCCAGTAACCAGTACATTGAAGGCTCTACCCTGAGACCAGAAAAAATTCATTATCACTTTAAAGTGGTCTTAGTCTTAAGTAGTCTTAAAGAGTTACATTGCAAACATGAATTATCTGAAGACCTGAAAAGAATTTTAGTAGCCTTACAGACAAGCTTGACTTTTCCTTCAATAGTTTTTCAAGACTACATTAAGTAACATTACAGCCATAACTCTGTTTCTTGCCACTGGTGCATTCTGGTGTTCAAGAGGTTAGCTCTGTAGTTCCCTGTACTACTACATTTATGCCTTTTATAGCAGAATCATGTTCAGAAAATAGCTCCAGCATTCCACAGAGAGGTGAACATGAGATAAGCAAAAATTTCATTCTTAGGTGAGATTCACAGCTGATAATACTTAGGCAAGTTGTGACTTCAGAGACACTTAGATGTTTTACACCAGCAAAGATGCTGGCTCTGTATTCCTGCATGTGTACTATATATATCCTGCATATATTATATATTATAGTCAGTTGAAATGTTTTGGGGTTTTTTTTTGTTTGTTTTGGTTTGTTTGTTTGGTTTGGTTTTTTTTTTTCCTCCTCACAAAATAATTCTTGGACAAAACTGAAATTTCAGACTTTAATCCAAGCACAGCTGTTGAAGAAAATGACATTTTCATCTTATAATGAAAAAAAAAGCTCCTATTTTTTTTCCCCATTAAAAATCGGTTAAAAAAAAAAAAACACATAAGAACTTAGTCCTACAGATTTTTATATGCTTTTTTTAACACTTGGGAAAAATACTGTTTTTCATAAAACTTACCTTGTCTTTTGTCCATGTATCGTATTTAACCAAACCAATACTCTGAGATACAAACCTCCTCCCACAAAACGCCCAAACCATCATCACAATGACAATAATTTGAAATCCAGACAGAATGAGAATATACTTTAAAGTATCTTGCCATCTTGATTTCAAGACAAAATAAAATGCATTTCAGTACTACCTTTAAATCTAATCTTTAGATGACCATACAAAAGAAAAAGTATAAATTAATGCACATTATAACTTGTGAATACAATCTGCACCATGAATCGTTTTGAATAAGCAATTAAGGACAAGAAGTTTACAAATATCCAGGCTATATGTGGTATACAAGCAAAATGTTTGATTGTTTATAAAGGGTTTTCCAGCTAAAGAATTGTTTCCTGGTGTAAAAATATTATCTCATGAAAACAATTGTGTAAAGTCAGTCAGTCTGTGGAGATTATTTTAAATCATACTTTTTTTTCTTTTAAATAGTTTATGTTCACTTTTTATGTGGCAAAATGTGAACAGAATGACCTAATGTATTTTTAAATTTGAGTTATAATAAAGTATTTTGAAATTGCTCTATATAAGCCCACTAAGGAGAGATATTGGGGTGGGATTTTTTTTTTTTTCTTTATTATTGTATATTTATCAGTGTGTAGACTTTAGTTCCCTTAGAAACCAGAAACAAGTTGAAGTAACATGATGTCAACGGTAGTCTTAGAACAGAATTTATAGTAAATAAATAGGGTTCCTGACTTCTAGTAATAGATGTCATCTTATTTTCAATGGACCAGAGTTTTTTTAGGGAAACTTAAAAAAAAGCTGAATTACATGTTTTGTCAGAAATAAACATACTTTTAAAAAGATGAAACTGTTTTACTAAAAGTTTACTGGAGACCATGTTTTATGCAGACATGGGGTGCAGTGCTCTATTTTGAAATACAGCATTTCAAAGTCAAGTGAAGACAAGCTGGCTCATGTCTAATCATTGCCAGTTTGAAGCTTATAGAATAAAATTCTTTATGGGCAGTACCTGTTTCAATACCTGAAATGTTTACATTTGGAACAAATTAGATGAAATACAAATATAATAAAACTGGGAATAAATAAAGGCATAGAATTATCATCCAGCCTTTCTCTTCATCTAAAACTAAAATCGATGCCAGTGAGTTTTGAACTGCCATTGTACATTTTGATGACAACGAAGGTTAATCATACATTATATACTAGGTTCAATCCTTAGGACTGACCTATTGGGAACTTTATATTGGCTGCAATCCTTTAAGATACTGCATGCCACTTAAAAGCAGTTGATCGTTAATGAAATCACTGGAATGTAAAGCTGTCTAGGGTGTATTTTCCTTCTACAGGTCTACATGAAGCACCATCCCCAAAATCCCACAGAATGGAGGATTATCATTTCCCTTGATGTAAGACCTGGAAACAACATTGTCTTGATGAATACCCACCCCCTAAAACCAAAACAAAACAAAACAAACCCCAAAACAAAACAAAAAACCCCCAACCAAACAAAAAACTCATTTGTTTGACTGATCATTTTAAACAGTTTTATCAGCATAGGGATCAGCCATTTAAAGTGAATATCACATATTTTACTGTACATAGCAGCAAGTTTAAGGAAGATACAAATCTTACATTAACAGGATTTTTATCTTGATACCCATGCATTTAAAGGAAAAGGTACTGGGTTTTCAGATCATGTAAGCATTTTGTTCCCATAAAGGAATCAGTCTTCAGCTTTTGTAGCATTCAACCCTCAAGTTTCCAAAATAAAACTGAAGTCTTTATGGGTTCAAAACACTTGTCTTTTCCCCTCTGAGTAACAACTACAAAAATCTTACCAGATCTGAATGTCTGCCAGGAAGTGGTCATATGCACATACCAGCCAGCTAAATTCAGCAGCCAAACCAGCCAGTTTCCTGGGAACCAGCACAACGAACAAGGTCTGCTATGCTCTGAATTTTCTCACACCTAAGAGGTTCAGGATAAAACTACTGATTAAAGTTTGATCATTTGATGTACCTTGAAAATTTTAGAATTATCCTTTCAAATGAGCCTCTAAGGAGATATTTGCTGTAAATTAAGCTATGTATAGCAAAAAAAGATTATATCATGGGTTTGGGTTTTTTTGTTGTTGTTGTTTTGGTTTTGTGTGGTTTTGGTTTTTTTTTTTCCCCTCACTATAATTTTAAAAAAAGGAAATTTACTTTCATTTTGTGTTACTTGTTTGTAAAAGCAAACATGCAAGTCAGCATATGTGATGTTAGTTAAACTTGCTACGTAAAACAGATCCTGGTGTAAAATAAGTAAACTTAGAAAGGTCTTCCAGCTTTGCTAGAGCTGTAACAGTTCACACTAGCTGAAGAGCTGCCCCAGCCCATATGGAAGAAATAACACAATGCTGTTTACATAGTGAAAAATAATATGATGTATGGCCTGCTAAGTGCAACATAAAGCAGGGAGTATCTTTTGCTGATTGACAGGAAAGGTTAAGCATCAAGAAGGCTGCACAGTGAACAACCAAGACTCACAATCTGCTTGACAAAATATTTAAGAGCCACAGAAGAAGAGTATAAATCTCTGGTTAAATTAATAAAATGTGAATGTTTGCAACTGCACATTGTAGACTCCTTTATTCTTTACAAACACAAAGGTTTATAATTTTATAGAACATTAATTTTATATATTGTTTGCTTATCTGTAAAGAAAAATGTACATTATAATTTGAAAAGGTAAAAAATGTGGGGTTTTGGATGTGAATACAGTTAGATGCATAAAATCACATAATAAAATTTCCTGGTCTTGTTGCTATACTTCACGAACTACTGGTCAAAACACAAATGTTTATAAAATAGTGTTCTTTTTAACAGCTGTATTATATGGCTTTTCATATTAGCATTATACCTCAGCAAAAACATTTTTCCTTGAACAACTTTTGGCTACTGAGAAGTCGTCCATTTAGAACCTAGGAGTTTCACTCAATAGAAGATTTGACATTTGATCCCAAAATTAGTCTGAGACAAAAAAAAATAAAGTTAAACCTACACAGGGTTATTCTTCAGCAACCAAATATAATTATGGACAACATGACTGTCAAAACAAAATGAAGAAGCAGCTGTATAACACATACATTATTGCTCAGGGATTACTTATAAGAATACATCAAAAAAAAAAAAAAGGATTTAATTTGGCTTAAAGTTCACTGAAAAGGATTTAAATTAAAAAATCCCCAAACATCAACATAGTGTTCATTCTGGAATTTCAAAACAACCAGACATTTCACCAATGCAATGCCTGTGTTATTATGAACGGATCTGAGACACACTGATGATTCTTTAAATGCAGCCATTTCAAAAGTAATTCCAAAAATAATCACAACTAATGTTCTTTTAGAAAAAGTTTGAATATTTTAAAAGACCACTGAATTATGAACTATTCTGGCACCAGCCCACTGCATTATTATGGAAATGAACAGACTTTGTTTAGAAATCGTGAGCATTTTCACTTCTCATATTTTATTTATTAGTTTTAGAAGTTTTACATAAAATCAATCAGTGAAGAAATGAAGCAGCTGTTCACATAGTCATGTATTTTAGAAGTGGTTTTATAAAAGAACTTCTAAAATATTTTGGAAGCAGAAGGGGCTTTTAATATTTTAACACTGTTATTATTTTACAGATACTCTCAGCACTAACACCTTCTAGCAATCTGAGATGCAACTGTAAATGCACAGAACTCTCCAAAATAAGATCAATTCTTGCTGTCTCAGGGAACATCTTACACATTTGTTTGCCATAATAATTTAAAAACAGTAAAGAGGTTCATTAAAATCTAGGAAATACAGAAGTTTTAAATTGGAATTCTTTCCCTTGTATCCCAAAAGTTCTCCACTTTGTTTTTTATGTTTCTTTTAATTGCTTTTTTACCAGTATTTAAGTAGCAGAACTACACTGAGGACCAGGCTTCTGTTGTACTCAGTGCACTACAACCATGGAACAAAACTATAATGCTGTTACCAAAACCAATGTAATCCAAGACCAAAACATAAATCAAAAGCTGTATGCAGACAACAGTACAAGCAAACAACATGGCATTTCTCATGCATGAGTGTAGGCTTGTCTATTGAGCCTGATATACTTTTAAGTACTAAGTGTTCAAATACAGTATTTTTTTTCCCTCTTCAATTTAGAGGGGTTCCCAGAAAATGGAGCACTTAGAAGACAGTGTTTCCTACTTTGCCAAGGGCCTTGAAAGCTGTACTGGCTGTGCCAAGACAGCAGAGCCTCTAACCATGACTTCCGTTGTTAGGGTTTAATATTTGAACTTGATGTCATTTGATGGGATGCTATGAATGAGGAAAATTAGGGTCATTTATTAGAATAGCATCTTGACTCTTTGATGTCATATAAGTATATAAGAGAAAAACAATCCTGACAGTGTGTTCACTAAGTATAGTCATGCAGAGGCCCACTGAACAACATCAGTAACAAAATCACTTCAATAAAAAAAAAAAAACCAAACCACAATTATAAAAGTGTGTGTTCCTGCCAGAGATACTTGCTTATAACCTTCAAGTTTCCTTGAGTATCTCTGCCTTTGTGTGTACTTTCTTTAGGCTGTACCTTTTCAATCCTTTGATATAAACTGAGCCTATAGGTCACAGCAGCTTTTTGGTCTCCATTGACTTAAAAACCACATATGTCTGAAGAGAAAAATCTTCAAAGGACTCAGGCAACATGCATCAAATAAAAGTTAGCTAAGATGGATTTTGCTTTGTTTTATAAAAAAACTATTTACCATCTGCATTATGGAAAGCAAAGTCTTGGATATAAATGCCAGGTTACTGTCAACACAAGACCAAGGACCATGAAGCTCATCTGCTTCCCTCTTTATAGCAGACTCCATCTTCAGCATTTCTATCTTGTTTTCTTAGATCTTTCTCCTTCCACCTGATCCTCACTCAAGGAGCATGAAGGTTAAACATTAACATCCAGGGACTGAGGCCGCTGTTACATTTGCCTTCTCTTCATACAGACTGTCCCATTTACATCTGAAATGCAGTTCAACTCCATATTAGTAAGAATAAATATCCATACATTTCTCTCTCTCTCAGTGTAGGATAAGTTCTCTCCTCCCCCACAGTAAATGTCATATATAATGGAAAGAAACAGTCATGCAAATCAAAGCTTTTACAAAGCAATACAAAATAGCCTATATCATCCACATCCCACCCCTTCATCTACAGTCTTATCCTGGCATCTCACAGCCCATTCATAGCTACTTGCGACTTTGCAATAAAGATCACTGGTCTGCTTTGGGCCACCTACTCCTGCCAACATGAGAGTGGACCTGACAGCTGAACTGCCAACGGGGTGTCAGAGTTACAGATTTGCACTTCTTTACTTTTTGTTGATGATTATAAATTGACCTTTCTACCAAGAAACCATAAAGCAAACTGGGCAGGCTTGGACAGTAAGTTTCCACTGGCTGGTCCACTTCCACCCACATATAATAACAGTCATGCTAGGAAGTAACAAACAGTCCCAGGAATTAGTAGGCTTTCACTCTGATATTAAAGATCCCAGTTTAAGATCCGTAAAAGGCATTATTACTTTTATGTTCCATGCTGTAGGGATTTATCCCTACTTACAGTCCAGGATTGTCATGTGAACTGAAAGCATATTTCAGAGAGCAGGTGAAAGACTATGAAAAAAAAAAAAAAAAAAAAAAAAAAGGGAAATTGGGTAGAGGGATAGGAAGGGGCTAAAAATATTAAATCCAACAATGCAAAAGGCTCTGAGACAGTAATTAAATCCTTTCTAAGTGACTCACCAGAAACTAAAAACCTATCGTGCAGGTAACTCTTGGACATTAAACACAACAGAATTTTGCCATGCTTTTTAGCCCTCTTCTGCACCACTGCTGTCCTGCTATACCATCCCTGAAAATGCAACTCTGTTTTCAACCTTCATCAGGCTTCTTCCATCCAACTCCTTTCTTCAGTTTTTACGCATTTTGTAGCTGCCCCATTTGCTTTCTGCCACTAGCCACACTGGCAGGCTTCTGTGCTGGCACCAAATATTTTTGAAATTGCAGTGCCAGGCCACTGTCTGCCATCTCATCCTGCATGGTTTTTTCTGTCCTACTGTCATTTCTATAGGTACATGCTTATATAAATTGAGCATATTGCCCTCAGAGGAACTGTGCTAAAAAGCAGGTCCCCAGCCCACTAATCCCTGGTATGTGTAACCCAACTGATACCTGCTTACTTTGCTGAACTTAAAAGCTTTACCCATTTCTTTGGGTTACACACCGTGACAATAACTTGAATAGCCAACATTTGTGATTTACTATTTCCCTCTAAATGTCTTCTGAATGTCTCTGCTCGCAGACACAGTCTCTCTGATCAGGAGAGTAAGAGAATCTGGCACTGTCTCATCCAGTTCAGCAATCACTTCCCTTCCCATCATGTGCTAATGGCTACCAAAAAGCGTAAGGCATCCATAGGTAAGGAGATCCAGGGACTGAAGGCTACAACTCAAAATACACACAAAGGCTTAAAACCTGCCCAAAATTTATATCCGTCCTTTCAGAGATGACTGCTGGAAACTACCACAAAAATGTGTCATCTCAGCATGGAGGGTTCCTACCCTTGCCTTTAATCATAACAGCTGGTACACTAAACACAACCTTTTGCTGCTTGCACAGGCTGAAGTTGTGGTCAGCACCGTATCAGCCAACTCCTCGTGCTCTAAGGCATGATAACAATAGCATGCAGCAAATGCTGCTGTGTTCAGCTTTACAACTTGGGCTCCCAAGCCACATCTTTATCCATTTTCTCCTACTATTTTACGGCAGGATATACTACAAACAATAGGTACTACTTTGCTGTTAAAAAGAGCATGAAACAAAAGCTCAGCTAAAGCACCATAAATTGCCTTGGAGACTAGAGCAAGAAGATAAGCACTTCAGTACTTGGCTAGGCATTTTCAGTGCTCAAAGAAGAGATATAGATCTCCTGAATCAAAAGATGTTCAGTTTGAATGTTACAGTTCAGAAGGAAATTTGTGCAAGTCCATGGTAGAAAGCTGCAGTTATTTACTAGTAATCATAAATAACCCATAAACTCTTATAGATCTTATTGCCTCCTCATCTATCCAATACACAAGTCATGTTCTATGATTTCAGTTTTTTTTCTTTTTTAACCAGCTTAAAGAAATTCTTTTAAGCTTCAAGGCTGCAATCACCCAAAAAGGAACAAAAGGGAACACACATAGGTATTGTTCCAAAGTTCAAAGTGATTTATGTGTGAAACAAAGTCAGCTCTTAGATTACATTGAAAACATATGGGACCTTAACTAAAATCTTTCTAATAGCATTTGGGAAATGTTTCCCATGTCTCTACCCATAAAACTTTCCTGTAAGGCAAGTGTGTTGATCTCGCTCCTAATTCACTTCTTCCTGAAGCACTATATGCATGATACTATAATTCAATAATTTAGTGAAAGCAAAGAACAAACTTGAAGTAATTAATCTACCATTATTCTAGGGTCATTTCTACACTATAAAGCGTTTAGCCAGTGCTAAGAACTCTTGAGTCTGTAGGTTCAAATTAGCACAATCTGATACTATCTGATGGTAGTTGGATCTGGGACAAGCAATTTAATAATCAAAGCAGTGCCTCCAATAATTCTGAGGATGCTTAGAAGCCAGTTTCCATTCTGCCTTTGAACAGGGAGCAACAAATACCATGGTCTAAAAGAAATGGTTAATCCTTCAGGAAACCAAAACAACGTCAGCTCCGCACTGCAAAATTTAAAAAAGCAGCTGTATTGGGCAGGGGAAACAATCAAGAGCATGCAAAGTAAAAGGCAAGTAAAATGATGGTGCCAAAATTCTGCTTCCACACCTCCTCACCACTCCTTTTCAGTTCCCTCACTCTGCAGAATAGCATATAGCACTCTTAAATGAACATGCCTGCACTACCCATGGTACTGCAAGCTCTGATACTCCATAGGGAAACAGAACTCGGATTTTCCCATTAAAAAAGCCCAGGCTCCTATATACTGAGCCAAGTGAAACTCTCAGTTAGAAACTGGCATCACAAGAACCTACACAAGACAAGGGAGACAGATATAGTTTAATAAAATTTACTGTGAAAAATCTTTAGGAAGGAGGATGTTGTCAAAAGACACGTTTTCATAGTTTTACTCAGATGTTAAGTGTGGCCACCAACTGAATCCCACTGCTTCTAGCCACGTACACATACCTGCACTCACACAGGTAATTTCCTGCTTGGAAGGAAACTAGAAATAGAGATGCAAAGCACAGAACCCCAATCTAACTACAAGCTTTGTAAGGCCATGCGTGCTCTGCCAAAGAGAAGTTCCTACACAATGCAGAGGCAGATGTTGCAGGCAGCATTTACTTGGAGGGCTCCCTATTTCTGCAACTATCCAACCTTTAATGTGTGCAAGGACTTGGCTCGGGAACAGCTCCTCTCAGCTTTCCCTGCTGTTACTCCGCTCACTCCAGCACACTTCAGTCCTCTTCTGCAGAGCTGCTACTGAGCTTCCCTCTTCCTCTCACCCCGGACTTCATCACTGTTCTCCCACACTGTTACCTAATCTTCTGATCTTCTTTCTCTTATGCAGGGTAACACTGTGGTAAGGAGGTAGATAGTTCTTTCATCTGCTTGTTATCCCATTTTTTACAGTGTCCCTATTCTGATGTCAGTAAGAAAGCACAGGTATAAAACATCTGACAGAATATTTTAAAAGGAAAAAAGAAAATAAAATTTATAATACAGCAAGACAAAGAAAAAAATGCATCAAAAATCCTGCCAGACTTCCTGAAACAGATCTGAGTTACAATACCACATGAAGAGACAAAATCGTTATAGTTACGTGCTCATAGAATATCAGTGAGACTATAGGATGCTGCAGAAAAGATAATTAGGAGACTGTAAGTTCTAAAGGCATCACAGGGTAATAGTTCCTGCTGCTGGAAGAATACAATCCTCAAAAATAAGTGTAGTCAAAACTATGCATTATTTGCAGTGCAGGAGACACCAATCTCATGAAAGCAATCTATTTTTATTATATTACCTTTATGTGCTAAATGATTCATAAAACAAGAATATTTTGTATGAGAAAGATTTCTCCTGACACCCACACCATACACATTGCAGGGGAAGTTACTTTGGACTAGTTCTAGTCTGGTCCTATTTTCTGAATGCTCATTAGCAACTGGAGCACGTTAGGTGTGTTCCTTAAGCGCACCTTGCAGTCGATCAGGAAGTCCAGCATTATCCAAAAAGATACCCCATCTGTGGGCTCCAAGGGTGCTCAGCAATACAAACCAAAGCACCGGTATAACTTGGAGGTTCACTTCAAAAGCATATTTCTAATTGTTTCCCAGTTAGTACATCTAGAGGCAAGTTCTTTTTTTGCTCCTTACATTTCAGTTTCTCCTCTGTAACATACTGGAGATCTATTGCTTTCAGCCTTTGTGGATCCACACAGAAATTTCACTGGAACTGCAGGTCCTGGCTTTTCTTGGACTGCATCTTGGCTGAGTGGCCATGGCACGCTGCATGGTCCCGGGTTCCTATTCACTCAGTCTAGAGGCTCAGCCAAAGGCTGCAGTACTTTCATTCCCACAGAAAACTGTGTCCAAGAGCAAACTGGCAGATGACTCTGGCTCTGCATCCTAGATATATCCTTAGCTAAACCACAACCAAAAGATTCTACAAGACCTGCCTAGTGCTCTCACAAGGATGCTTAGATGTAAATTGTTGCTACTTGAAGCACCACCGTAATAATTATTAGCAAACACTGATCCTCTGGTGGAAGAATTTCTGATATTGTTTCTTTGTCCTGAACAACATGGATTCAATGCACTCAGTCAAACAAGATTGCCTCAGCATGTACCTATAGGTCACTTTGTACCACGCTGAGGGTGGAGCTCTAACAAACCATTTATAACCTTTTTGTGAAATTAGAACAGAAGGTTCCAACTTTTGAAACTTATTACTTATCATAATTGTTACAAAAAGTCATCGTGTGAAATGAGGCTTTCATCTATTAATGTTCCTTATATATCCTAGGGTGTAAGAGAGAAATGGTAAAACATGATCACATGCTAAAACCTGAGTAAACTGACAAAATTCTTAACCCAAAAGTTATGATTTTTGAACAGCTGGTGTTGGCAATCCTGCATGTTCCCTGATCATTGCCTTTTCCAAGGAACTTTTAAATAGAGGCCAGTGTCAGTGATGGGAAAAGCATAAATTAAGGCCAAACATATCTGTAATGAAGTTCTGAAATGTTACTGATAATACCCAATATTAACTACGAATGACTAACAAGGGGGTGCTAGACCAAAAAAACGGAAGTCTTAGGTATTCAAGTCAGGCCACCTGACATAAATTGCCCCATAAATTTCCAAAACAATTTTATTTTAGTAGTTCATACTGAGAAACAGTTCATAGGTTCTTTCCTTGGCCCATCAGAGTATCCTACTATCTGTTTCATGCTGTACAAACATACAGAATATTATCTCTAACACACGTGCAGAGGAAGGTTTTTGGGTTTTTTTTGTCTATAACTTTTCTTGCCTTATTGAGGAAAGTTTGTTACATACTGCACTAAGGATGCGGTTGTCTCTGGACTCCTTGCTGGCAAGAAGAAATAAAAATAAAAATACAATGCATCATCCTCTCAGTATCTACAACATATCTGAGAAAAATAAACTTCTGCTGTTGACTGTTTGAAAGAGAAACATTTTTAGCCTAGGGAGGGAGAAGGAAGAGATGAAGAAAGATTTTGGCAGCAGCATGGAAACAGAAAACCTTGAAGATACATTTTACTGCTCAATGTCCAGAGGTACCACTCATTTGTTTGGGAAATTACTTCATTACCTGTGTAATGTTTAAAGGAAAATTTCAGGAAGGGTAAGGTACTACCATCTTAAGATTTCCTTTCTGGTTGTAAGGTAAAAAAAATAATATATATATATGTTACAGCAGAAGGCATACAGACAGAAACTTGGATCTATAGTTGTTCCTATTAAAGCCAATAGTAAGAGGCAAAGTATCCAAACTTCTGGTAGAGCATTTCAAAAGAGTGAAGTGTTATAAGCCACAGAGATAGGGCCTGGGGATTTAAAGATTACTTACTGGAAAACAGAATAAATAGGGCTTTTAGGCGATTAAGATTTTACTGACAGCCAACATCAATGTATTAATTGGATGAAAAAATTACCTTTGCTTCTGCAATTCTGAAAATAAAGGGGAAAAAAAACCAGCAAAGATAACAAATCTGAAAAGTACTGAAAGCAATATATACTGTACATTCCTATAATGATATTCACATCCAAAGACTGGAGGATAAAGGCATATTTCATTATTAACCCGGAATAAACCATTATTTCCATTCTGCATTTACACAGGTAACTGCAGAGAAACTGTCTATACAAAGAATAACTTATGGCCCCAAAAGCGTTATTTAATCATTAGAATTTACAATAATTATATAATCAAATTTTTAATTCCCTAATTTACTTTTTCCAGTGAAATATTCCTGAGAATCTGGAAAGAATACTACACATGTGTAACAAGAGGTAGACATAAATAAAAACACCTTTATAAGGATTCCCAATCTCCATCATACTACAGTAAAAACAGTGACATTATTGCCAAAATTTCTATTGCTGTTAAGTAACTATTGCTATCAAGTATTTCACATGTAGAAGCCTTATGTCAAGACAAAAACGTGCCCATCAAACAGAAGTGAAATATGGAATTATTTCTAAATTCATAGGGCATATAGAAATATCTACCTCTTTAATGCCATCTCAGAAAAAAAAAACAAAACAAGAAGTTTGTTAGGAGGAAGACACATAGTAAATTTATGGGTTTTTTATTAATATTGTAACTATATGAGTATTTTTTAAATAAAAAAATATTAATTTTCAGTATTGTTAAATCTGTTAAAGAAAAATCTTAGACAACAATAGCAGTCTATTTCCAAGAGTCATCTGTGCTGTATTCAGTACATATAGGCAATAAAGCACTGATAAATTCAGGTACAGGTTTTAGAAGTAACTACAACGTTTTTCTGTGCATAAACTTATTCTGATTGATAACATGATTCAAATGGAACATGTTTACAATGTCACAGTCTTTCCCATTAATAGAGTTGATGCTTGGTGACCATCTTGTAGTTTGGGGGTTTGTATATATTTTGTACACACATGGACAGACACAAAAAGCAAATATTAAGCAAATCCAGTGTAGTACTCTCAAAAATGAGTACTGCATAAACAAAACATAAGTGCACACAGCAATTTCATGTTCTAAATCCACCCACACAGTTGTTCTCAGCAATTCAAGAACAGAGGCTGCATGGGCAGATTCACAGAATTCAAGTTACAGACATCTGTGCTGAAATAATGATCAGCATATGAAGGTTTTGTTCATTAAGCAACAGATTGGGGGGTTATTTATTTATTTAATCCTTATAAGAAAATAAATACACAAAAATCACAACAACCACACACACACAAAAAGCAGCTGAATAAGATCAATGTACTCTGATTCTTTCATTCACTCCCAGAAATGTACTCATTTTGAAGAGTAATCTTAGTGCTATTCCAGGAAAGAGCCACGATAAGCTAACATATATGAAATCAGTCACTTTAAAAATCTGAAGAACAAAATAGACTAGATGTCAGTGTAGCCTGTAGGACAGTATTGTCTTTAGCTGCTTTACTATAGGTGAAGAAATAAAATCCCTAACAGACCAGATGTAAAAGTGCCAGTGTCATGTCAAGTGTCTGGAATTTCAATGCAGGAAGTCTTTTCTTTCTAAGACACACTGTTTATAGTAATGGTACATAATTTTACAGTCCACAAAGATACCCAGTATTCCTCTGAAACCTGCTAGGGTGAGTGGCCTCATTTTGCCCCAATTACTTCCTACAGCAGTAAGTTTTATAGTCTAATTACCTATTATGTCAGAAAGTCTGATAAGCAAAGAAGTCTTGGCAAAAATCTGGAGACCAAAGCAAAAGAGGGACCAAAAGCCTAAGGCAAAACCAAGTTTTTTCCTTTAAAGGGAAGACTTTATGGTATTCTGATTTTACTTTCCTTTTCACAGAATTCTCCTCTGTTACAAGAACAATAGCAGAGGCTTCACTTGTAACTGTAATTTTTTTCATGTCATCCTCCCATGCATCTCTCTTACAAGATAAACAATTCCCCATCTTCAATTTTGTGAAGTAAAACAAGAGACAGCACCCAGGCTTTGTTTCAACAGCTGTAGCAGTAAAGTTCCACATCTTACTTTTAAGCCTCATGACTTAGATTAACTGAAAAAGGAGATAAATTTGTATATTTTTCACAGCCTCCTCAGAGCTCCAGGATGTGAACCTTTTCCTTTCTCTGGCCTTCAGTCAATATTGAATGAGTTTTCAAGAACATCAATGAAGCAATAATTAGTTATACAATGGCATTACTTCCTCACATGACCTGCCACAGAACCCGTGCTCCTCTAGGATTATAGCATGTATTAATATGGGGGGGGGCGGGGGAGAGATAGAAGATCAGAATATAAAACAACCTTAGGTGTGCCTGGCAAGCTCACTCACTGTTTGTTCTGGCAAATGCTGAAATAGCTGGACAGGAGGAGGTATAGTGCATCTGCAAACAGATGCACACAACGAAGGTTCCAGAGTAGTTACAATACAAAACAGATCCCATGGATTTCAGTAGATCAGGGCCATTACCACACAAACCTAGGCCGTGATTCAAGCATTCCACTCTAAAAGAATATGTATACCCCATCTTCAGGGGCTTCTGCTCCATTACAGGCAGATTCCTAAACGAACACAATTACTAGTTTAGCTTTCTCATAAATAAGTAGAATCCTGATCAGCACATTCTTTTCCACCATAAATTATGCAGCATATGTTCCAGTTCATTAATGCTGCCTAGCCTTGAAAACTACAGGGATTTCACAATTCTTCCTGTAACATTTACAAAATATTTCCATAAATTTCCTACTTACTGAGCAAATAACATATCGTCTCCCACTAATGTTCCTAACACAGTCAGAACATCAGCTCAGGGTATCATGTACAGAGCATCCAGCTGGTTCTCTCTGAGAGGACAGGAGAGACAGAGCCTGTGGAATTGAAGTCTCACCAAGAAGAAAACCTGCCTCCAGGGCAATGAGCACAGATAAGAACTGGTGCAGCAAGGACATAGGTTTCTGGTTCACAGCCCTACTTTCAGAAGTAAATGGACACACTGGGTTCACAAGGTTTTTCCTTGTTACCGAGCAGTGGTTATCCTGTATAGGACTTGTCTGTTCAGAAGGGGATAAATCCAAGAAGACTCAAGGCTCCATTTTGCTGCTACCAAACTCAAATTCTGAAACTAAATTTTAAGAAGGCATTACACAGGTGGGTTCTACGTATTTCTATACAGGTATTTTACTTTCTAAAACATCTCCTATTAATAGATCAACCCCCAGTTTATAAGCAAAGTACATTTTAATAGTTTTCACTCACAACATGACCACAGATACTTTCAAAGCAAGCATATCTGAAAAACTGTATGTAGGACTCCCAATAGGCAATACTCTTACATGATGCAGATCACTAATGATTAAATGTTACCAAAAAATGAACCTCTTTTAATACAGCCTTGGTATATTTAATCTCAACCACCAGCAGGCGATACACAAGGTGAACTCAAACGATGAATCTGCAGTCAGACTCTGATAAGGGCACAATGTTCTATATTACTAACAAGAGTATCTCGGCTGGCAATCACCTACAACCAAAGATGTGCACAGAAGCCACTCAACACCTGTGGACCCTTGAGCTCTAAGTATGGCAGAACCCTACCACATTATGCCTTCAGCCTGAGCTGCCAGGCATCTCAAAAAGATTAAATTCACGAAAGAAAGCAGCATCATATCACATTCCCCTAGCTCATAATGCCAATTTCATTTATTGAAAGCCTTATTTTATGAAATTAAGATTTCAGGTGTTTCTGAGAAAGGATGGAAGAGAGACAGGAATCACTTGATAGCATGCAGACGCAGAGATTAAGTTCCAGTAAACAAAACCGCTGCTGCCCTTTCTCAATTTATATCCCAAAACAAACACTTCAAAACAAACCGCCAGCGCCACCCCAGATTACGAGCACGTCGAGCCGAGCGACGGAACGCGCACAGCCCGCAGGCCCACGGCGGCAACCTAAGGGATGGCGGGAGCCGCCGGCCCTCAGGAGGTGAGGGACGGGCAGGGCCGCCGCGCGTGGAGCCACCAGGCCCACAAACCCCTTTAAGCCGCGCAGCACCAAGAGCGAAGCAGCTGAACCGCCCCGCAGCTTCCCGCCCCCGGGGGGACGAGGCCTCGCCTCTCCCTTTCGATGATTGGCTGGTGGCAACCCCGCCCCTCCAAACCACCCGTTGCGAGCCTGCATACTGCTGCCGTTGCCCTTCGGCGGACAGGGATGCGCACGCGCACTACGGCTCGGCAGGATGTGGGCCGTTGTCCGTTGCCTGAATGAAAATTGCCGCCAGTTTCACTTTGAGAGCGGCAGACGTTAGAAGACGAGAGGTGCTCCCACTGTTTTAGTAATCACTCGTGTAATTCACAGGATTCTTTTTTTTACCTGGCTCCTCTGTCGGCTTCCTGGGCTCACCGTTGTCAGGCGTTCGTGTCGGATCCCGCAAGCCGGCGGGCCCTTGCCCGTTAAGGCGTCGCAACGAGACAAGCTAGGGTCCTTCGGTGGGCGGCGTCGCAGCCGGTGGGCCGTTGGAAGCGCGCGTGCCGGTGGCCCCCACCATGTATTACAAGTTCAACGGCTTCACACAGCGGCTGGTCGGGGCTGCGGCATCTGCCGCCTACAATCCCCAGGTAACGGCGCCGCTGCCGCCGTCCGGGACATCCTCGCGGCGGTGACCTTCGCTGTCCTCTTCCCTGTGCGGTGCCACTCGCTCCCCAGAGCCCCTGGAGGAGCCGGTCCCGCTGCCGTCTCATCAGTGCCGGTGCTGTGCTGGTGGAGGCGGCAGACCTCGGGCCGAGCCCCGCGGGGAGCGGCGGGCAGAGCGGGGACTGCGGCGAGCTGGGAGTTGATGGGCCAGGCGAGTGCCTGCTCCCAGGCAGAGAGCGCTTGACTGCTGCTCTGGTGCCCGCCCGCTGAGGCCTTCCCGGCTGGGGCTTCGGGACGTGGTGGCGTTAATTTCCCCGGCACAGATCTCCCGCGCCCCTCATGCGCATCCGCGGTGCACCGGGCGAGCCTGGCCGGTCGTGTGACCTTGGTGAAACTAGATGCTTTGTTCCGTGGTGCGCCTCTTGATTCAGTGTTAGGATTTATTGGGTGTTACAGTAAGAATTTAACACACTTTCATCGTGAAGGGCTGCCCCTGGCTGGCGGTGTTTTAAAATCGCAGCTGGCAAATCTGAAAAGCGCCACACCTAGTCCCCCTCTCTTGTCTGTGCATGCAGACTAATTACTGAAAGCATTAAAACCCTTATTAGAGCAGACACACATCTATAGAAGCTTACATAAAGCAAAATGAAAAACAGCCTTTCCTCTGACATACTAAGTGTATGGAAGCTAAAGGTTTCATTAAATAGGCTTGTACTTTCCCTACTTTATAGTTAAAGTAGATGGTTAATTTTGCAGGAGAGGAAGGGAGCTGAGGGAGGGGAGAATGGATTCTGATTACATCAGCCCTATCAATATATTAAAGAGTTGCATATCGGTGAAGAGAAATCATAGAACTTCTCTGCTTTTATGTACATTGATGCAGATTCCTAAGTAATACTAGGAAGTTTTGCAATGTGTTTTTTTCACAGGACAGTTGCAGCGCAGTTGCTATACCGTGCTCAAGTTTCTGAGTAAACTTTGACAGTTGTCAGTTCTTACAGTTTAGTAATAAGAAAAGCCAACCTTGAGGCTAAGGAGTGGAAGAATGATTTTTTAAAAATCAGCCTTCAAAAATACTGCCTCCAGAGAGCAAGCATATCTGATTTGACTGGAGTTTTTTAAGGGGGGCGAGGGTTTCACATCTAGTTTCACATCTGTGTACACAGAGATGTGAAATCAAAGTTATGGTTTGTTTATTTCCTGATAAAGTCAGTAATAAAAGGTAACAGAAAGACACTACATTTTTGTAGACTAGTCTGTATTGTTGCAATACACAAATAACATATTTCATTCTTAGCATAATAATGTTAGCGTCCTACTTCACAGTTTTATTTTCCTGGATATCCTTGACTTGACTATAAAAGGTTTACTTGGAAAAATGCAATCATCTTCTGAAAGCAAGAATATTGTATTAAGCTTCTGTAAAATCTCAAATGGTACTGGGAAGACAATAGGTACTGGGAGTGAGCCAGCAGTGTACCCTACCCATAAAGGAGACCAACAGCATCCTGGACTATATCATCCTGTAGATTAAATGAAAATTACCATCTTCCTCTCCTCAGCACTCATTGGATCACTTCCAGGTACTACATCCAGTTGTGTGCCCCCCAGCATGGAAATGTTCTTGAATAACTGGACCAAGTTCAACAGAGGTTACCAAGGTGGTCAGGGGCTAGAGCACTTGTCCTGTGAGAAGAGGATAAGGAAACAAGGCTTATTATACCTGGAGAAAAGAAGGTGTAGAGGAGAGGGGAGCGGATGCCAGTCAGCAACTACAGGGAGGTTATCAAGATGATGGAGGTGGGCTCTGCACAGTGGTGCATGGTGGGAGGGCAAAAAGACAACAGGTATAAGCTGCAAGAAGAGAGGCTCAAAATGTATATAAGGAAAAACGTCTTCATGGTGAGAACAGTCAGGCAGTGGAGCAGGTGGCCAGGGAGGTTGTGCAGTCTTAACCCTTAGAGGTTTTCAAGGCCATGCTGCAGAAAACCACACAGCAACCTAGTCTCACCTCAGTATGGACTAAAAAAGTGCTAGAGGGCTCTTCTGTCCCAAATTAGCCAATCATCTTAAGTAAACATTGAGGTACTAGTGACTTTCTAATATGGTAATTTCTGTCTCAAGAAAATTTTTTATTCTCCTCTTTCCCCATCACTCTTTGGGAGGCTTCCAGGGTAGTTACTGGGGGGTGAGTATCACAGGTATCCCAGGGTGTCAGGGGTTGGAAGGGACCTTGGAGATCTTTGAGTCCAAATGCATGGCACAGGGTGGACAACAGAATAAATAGTATGATCTAGTCTAAAAGTATGTCTGTTAAGAGTATGTTTTCTAGCACAGGTGCTTGTTGGACACTCTTGCCACTATTGCAGTGTTTGGGTCACTTCTTACTTCTACACAGTTATATTCAAAGAATAAACATTAATTGACACTTCTTTTGTGTAGAGGAAAGCAAAGGCTAGGGTTACCATTGTCAGGGAGGCATGGAGAGGGCTTCAGGCCCAAGCAGTAAAGTACCTCCTTTCTGGAAGAGTATAGCTTAGAACACTATTTTCTGAGGTTCTAATACTAGGTCATTACTATTTTTCTGCAAATGATGCATCCTTTTTAGGATCTTAAGAGAAAAGCCCCAACACAGAAATGCAGAAAGTGCTGATAATCACCTGGAGTAAAGTTGTCCTAAAGACAGCACTTAGCTTCTGGAGCTCAGGTTGTGGAGTAGTGCTTACCTTTCTGTTCAGCAGGCTCCATTACATTGTAACAATCATCCCATATTAAGTACATCTTTATTTGCTATGGATTAAAAAGGCAGAAGCAAGATAAGAGGATAATACAGAATTCTGTTATCCCACATTCCTCTCTGTTAATGAACATTAGATATGTTTAGCATTGCACTAGATACAGAAAGACAAATTCTGAATTCTTTCTATCATCCAGATGAAAATGCTGTCATGTCATATATTGAAATTGGTTCATAAAGTCTATTCAAAGCTAGCTTCACTTATAGATATTGTTGCAGATGGGGGGGGGAAAAGTCTAGATACATCTCACTTCGGTGCTCTGCAAGACAGGAAATAGAAAGTCCAATAGAAACACTATTAGAACATTGTAGTGATACTGGTTTAGGTTAACATTGGCATTGTATTTTATTTCAGTGTCATTACTGAAATGCTAAAACTTAATTTTTGAGAGAATATAATTGTGAAGATGAGATTGTATCCACGTAGGAGCATTTCACATAAATCTTAACTATTGTCTTGATTTATGAATGTGAATTTTTTTCATAATGATGAAAGAAACACTGTCTTTTTTATCTGGCGCACTATTCATGCAGCTCAGTCCTCAAATGTGGCATGCAAACCTACTTTACATTTTACCTTCAGTCCCTTTTTACAATGTTCTTAGGCCAGGTTTTAGATAATTTTAATTTTTTATTTTTTTTAAGTTAGACTCTACCCTCAGATGACACATTCAGATGAATCAGTCTGATAAAATTGTTTGCAATGAATATAGATTAAAATACGAAAGGAATCACATGCGTAACTAGATATTAAGTCCAAAATGAAGTCAATTTTTTCCTATTGATTTCATTGCTGTATTTAATAAAATCATAGCTCATCATGTAAATTGGTTTGGGTTTTTTTATGTTTCTATTTATCTTGGTGTTTCTGGAAAAATTAAGACATTCTGCTTGGATAGATATTCAGTATAATAATTCACTCTGTTCTGTACTGTTGCATTCTGATGCTTCCCAATGGAGTATTGTTCTGATGCAGGTTTAAGCTTATCACAATATCAGTCAAATTGTATTTCTTGCAAAATATCAGTCATAATGTATTTCAGAAATTCTTTTGCTGACAGTAACATAACTAACAGCTTATACTAACAAAAAACCCCCCCTCTTTGAAATCTGTATTGATTTTTCCATCTCACTCAGCATTCTTAGAAGACTTAATTTTGCATTTAACAAAGTTTTGTAAAGTAGTATGAACAATTTAGCCTGCTTGAATAATGGGAACTTTCTCAGCTAGTACAGCTAAGGAGTGAAATAGGTTAAAAAATACTACTCATATTTAGGAGGACAATGATTGACATAACCATTACAAAGACAGTAAAAAATATTAATTCAAAGACTTGGCTTACCTTTAAAGTAGAAATAGTGGGACCAGTTTCAAATGCTGTCAGGTGAGGATGACTGCTTGAACATTTACCTAGTTCTGCGAGTGATCTTTGCCAGCAGTGTGGCCGGGAAGGCCAATGGCATCCCAACCTGTATCAGAAACAGTGTGTCCAGCAGGAGTCTGGAAGTGATTGTGCTCCTGTACTCAGCACTGTTGACACTGCACCTTGAATACTGTGTCTAGTTCTGGGCACCACAGTATGAAAAAGACATTGAGGTGCTTGAGCAAGTTCAGAGAAGGGCAGCAAAGCTGGTGAGGGGTTTGGAGAACATGTCTTTTGAGGAGAGGCTGAGGGAGCTGGGATTGTTTTAGCCTGAAGAAGAGGAGGCTGAGAGGGGACCTTATGACTCTACAGCTACCTGAAAGGAGGCTGTAGTGAGGCCAGTGTTGGCCTCTTCTCCCTAGTAACTAATGACAGGACAAGAGGAAATGATCACAAGGTGCACTAGGGAAGTTCAGATTAGATATTAGGAAGAGTTTCTTTACTGAAAGAGTAGTTAAGCATTAGAACAGGCTGCCCAGGGAAGTGGTAGAGTCACCATCCCTGGAGGTATTCAAAAACACATGGATGTGGTGCTTTGGTCTAGTGGTCATGGAGGTGTTGGGTAGAAAGTTGGACTTGATCATGGAGGTCTTTTCCAACATTAGTGATTCTAGTAGAAATTTAGTCATACTACCCTATCTTCACTTGAAGCAACTTAATTTGCTCGTAGCTGTTAAAACTCCATCCCCCCAAACCAAAGATCTTTTGATATTAGCTGTTATTAATTGCTTGGAGTTTGTTGAGGAACTATAATGATTAATCTGTTATGCTGTAGATGATACTTAAAATGTACACAAAATCACTTTTACTCAAGTGTGTCATCCCAATACAAAGCCTGAAGCAATCTTACCCAAGAACATCCTTGTGTTAGTGGTAATTAATATATTTAATCTCATACAGGGAGGTATGTTCTACTATGAAGGACCTGCTATTTAGGTTAGAAGTGTCTAGATTCAGCAAATTCATAAAAGTTCAATGCATATTTTGAAATAATAATTCTGAGCTTAACTTTCTTCCCTGTTTCCCCTTTTCATTTTGGTCCTTACCCCAGTTTTACTCATTCTCCGATCTGTTTCAACAATTCTCCTAACATTTGAAAACTTAAGTGTGGTGCTATCTGCATTAAATTGTGCTCCAAATCCTTAACTATTTTATGCTCACAAAAGTAAAAATATAGCTTGGGTATTCATGCTATCAAGGCATTAGTTTTTTTAACTTTGAGCATGTTGGCCAACCATCATGTAGATTGGGTCCTAAGGCCTTCAGACCTCTGACAGGGAAACAAACACACTTTACAGAGAGGTAAGCAGAGAATTTTGTTTGTTGTTTTGGATTAGATACAGGTCTTGACCTTTCACTGAAGGCTTCAGCAGTTGTGACAAAGTCATTGCTGTAGCATGCTGATGAAAGCAGCTGATATTGACTCTTCTGCATGAGTACATCTCCTGCACTTTATCCAGAAATTTGAACAAATCCTATTAATGTGATTAGGAATAAAATCTTAACACCTTTATATTCAAAGAGGAATTATCAACATAAAACATTTTCTTACAAAGCACAGGTCAAATGGGTAGGGGCTTTGCTTCCTCAGTACTGTCTTGCGTGTAGTGTGACACTGATGTTAGTAAATACACCTGCAGTTTTAGTCATGTTAAATACAAGTGACAATTAAGGGTCACTTAAGGTGTCTTAATGACTTCATGTCAGTACAGAACTTTTTTTTTTTTTTTTATGTGTAATATTGAGGATTTCTCTTTAGCCATGCTAAGCTTAGCAAGCAGCTGAGTGTGAGAGAAAGCACTTTCCCCTTTCAAAGTACCCAGTCAGAGCTGATCACAAGATTCACAATTTATGGATGGAATTCAAGTAGAATTTTATGTTGGGGTGAGGGACACTGATTAACACAGTCTCTGTGTTGGGCAAACTGGTCTCTCTTCTGCAGCATGTGTTTTGTTGTACTCCTTCCTGAAGCAAATGAACCATATCAATGATTTTTATTTAAATTGCTATGTGATGTTCTTAACTAACCCCATGCTGCTTTGGAAGTAATTTACAACAGTATACTCATAATTATGAGTTTTCTGAAATGGCTTAATTTGATTTCATGATGAAGTTAGTCCTTTGAGTCAGGTTTGAATCCCCTGGTGCTCCAACAGAAGGGAATCTTACAACTATCTGAGCAGGAATGTATTTCTGAAGCCTGAAAAAGTATGTGATCACTTACAGTTGATAACATGACCAATTTCCCTATTCTAATAGTAATCCAAAGAGTGTGTCTTCTGCCTGTAACTTCCCCTGGCTAATAATAGTTTTTTAGATGCTTCCTTCTTGCTGGTAAAATCAGAACTGCTTGGTTTTAAACAATTAATTAGTTACCTTCTGTGCAAGCCTGCCCAGCAGGAAGGCACTAGTTACTGAACATGTCAAATAATCCAGTTTTGGCTGCTGTCTTTCAAAACATAACCAAGAAGGTCACAAAGGGATATTCATTTAGGCACCAGAAAAGTGGGAAGCTGGACCCATGACTTCAGGATGGAGCCTGGTGACCATTCCATAGGCTATTTTGGGATCTTAAGAAATCTAGTCTCTCTGTTGAAGATGTCAGTTATAGCAGAGAACTTAGAGAATTAATATATGGAAAAAACACGTCTGGTCTATGGCAGGCATAGGAGAAAAAGAGTGACGGTCTGCTTCCAGCTGCCAATACTGTTCAAGCAGTTCTCTTAAATACAAAATGTGTCAATTAGTCCTTTGAACAGTAACTAGAATTTCAGTGTAGCCTTAACTTGACCCATATGGATTAATTGCTGCTTCTGTTTGTAATGAAAACCTGTTGCATTAATCTACTTGTACAATGCTTTTAATTTCTGTGGCAAGTAGGAAAAAAAAATACAGCTGTTTGTTTCAGGAGCTGTAGTGTAAAACATCACTGCCATGTGTCCAGGTATAACTGTTAAATCTAACTATAGTAATAAAGGCAAGGAGGCTACCTCGTGATGGTTATGACTGTGTACACTTAATCTTACTCACAGAATTGGATGATGTGGTTTTAAATTATGGCAAACAGACTACAACCGTCTGAATCAAAAGGAAATTAAGTTATGGTGCTCCTGGGGAGTACATTGAAGTGTGGAAAGTTGCAGCAGCATGTGAAATTTTAGGATGTAGTTACATCTGCATAAAATACCCACCATGTCAGGGCTTTTGGAATATACTTGAGCCATTTACTACTACTACTACTGTATAAAACAAAGGGTCCTACCCCCTTTTTTTTTTTCCCCTCCTTCTCAAACTATACATCCAAATTATTTAAGGCATGGTTATTTATGGCTATTGCTTGCAGCATTCACGAGGAAGAGTTCATTGAAGTCTCCTCATTCTGTTGGACCCAAGTATCAGGAACTCCCTGCTTCTAATCCTATGACTTGGGTAGACCCCTAGGTAGTCCGTCTGTGAAAAACAAGCAGCAATTTGGACCAAGTACCAGCACAGAAAAAAAAAAAAAAAACCAACAACTTATGATAGATAAAAATTTATGTCATAAAAAAAAAAGGAGGCTTCTGTTCTCCCTGCTAAGCCCTGACCCAACACTGTAGCTGAGAAATGAGTGGGGCAACAAATGTGTCTTTAGCTCATTGTCACAGGCCTTCATACTGGATAAATATTCTTTGTAATGTATCCTCTAATGACTGGCAGTGTGCCTGTTTAATGTGACAATTGGTACATTTGCAAGTGTTATATACCTTGATATTTTAATCTTTATTTATGCAGGGACTCAAACCAATAGTTTCCACTGAATCCCCATCTCAGATTTTTGGGACAACAACTAAACTTGCTTCAGATTTACCAGCAACTGATTCTTTCTTGGGTAAAAACAAGGTGCCAGACCTACAGAAACTTTTTCAGGTAATGACAACTTTGAGAGTAACATAAAGAAAACTGGAGAGTGGGACATATTTTTCCTTATACTATTGTGGATAACTACTTCTGTCATTCTACAATTCCAAAGTTTTATAAAGTCTAGTTAAGAAAGTGTCAAGTACAATATATAACCTGTATAGTTGTGCTATACTACACGGTATATATGCCTTGTAAAGGAGATAAATACAGGAAGTGCAAAGCCTAGAAACATTGCCTGTCTTTTCACTGGCTTCAGAAGATGCTTGTTGTATTGACTCTTGGAAGTGCTTTTTGTCTGAATCCAAGCGTATGCCTTAAAGCAGATTGGGAGGAGCAAAGCAGGTCATTACTGCCTTGTGTATAATAATTTGAATATTTCTGAAGACATTTATAATGAAGTATAAGAAGAGCACAGTAAAGTTTTCAAAGCCAGTTTGTTAGCTATGCAATTTCTAAGCATACTAGAATTTGTACTAAAAAAAATCAGTTATTTTGTAAAAAACATCAGGAATGTGCTTTATGTAATGTTCCCTTTTCTCTTTTACATGCCACTTGCATTTGGAATGTGTCAGTCTGACTTGGTGAATAAATTTTTATACCTATCTTTTCACATTCTTTTGCTAGTGACACTTTTCCCATCCAGGTCCTCTTTAGAAATATTTCAAGATATATTCTTTCTGCCTGCACTTAACAGCTTTGGCTAATAAAATTAACTTGCCTTTGCATTTGTCTTGCTAAATGAAGAACCCATAATACACTTGATTATAGACAGCCTATTTGTCAGGAAGCTTCCTCAATGAAGTCTCTTAATTTCTTAATTTACCTGAGGTAGTTTATTCCTTGTTAAATTTCTTTTTGTTTGTTTGTTTGGTTTGTTTTAACTTTTCCTGCAGAAAGCAGATGGACTGCCAGTACACCTGAAACGAGGAGTTCCAGATAAGCTGCTTTATCGGACCACGATGGCTCTAACACTAGGCGGGACTATCTACTGTCTAGTAGCACTGTACATGGCTTCACAACCAAGAAACCAGAAGTAAATGAACCACAACTCTTGGGACTTGTGACACTTATCTGAAGGACCTCCTGCATGTATCTCTCTGCACTTGCTTTAATTCTGTGACCATACAGGGTTCATTATTCAGATCAAGTTTCTCGGAGACAGTGTTTTCAAACTGGTTGCCTTATGTGTTCTAGAAATAATATAAACAGACTTAAAGATGTAATTTTATCATGTGGTTGTAGCTTTGCATTTGTTGGCTTGCAGGAGCATCTGAACAGTTGGAGAAAATTAAGCTTTCCCTTCCTTCCCTCCCCCAACTTAAACAGCGTTAGAGATAGGACAAATACTTTGTGGGCTATGCTCCACATTCTCTAGTGGGAGGATGCTGCTGGTTTCTAAAACAATAAAAGCAAAAAAATTAATGATTATAGTATACTGGGAACTTGTCATACACAGCTCATTTCATATAAGCAGGTGGCAGTGGAACTCTTCCAAATGCTGGTGTATTATTTAATATTTGTACTTCTGGTGGTAGGACAAAAGTCTTTATCTCCTTGGAGCATTTAAAGTGGATTTATTCCATAACGATAGCATCACTGTATGGAGCAGAGTGCACCAGTATTGTAGCATCAGTTATACCAGTTTTTGGACTTCCATTTGTCAGCCTGTCTTACTGTGCAATAGAGATAACTACGTGAATACAGGCAAGTCTTGAATGTTTCAGACCATTTCAGCTGGCCTGGTAGTGAAATAAGCATATTGGTATACTTTTGTGTAGATTCAACTTGTAGATCTCAAACCAGACAGTTAATTCAGCTACCCTACTGTGATCTTTTGAGATGGTAATCCTCTTAAAACCCTCTCTCAGAAAATACCGAGTGTTTAACTATAATTTTTGGTGAAAGAAGTCACTATCATAGCTCAGTGGCATATTATTTTCAGTGCACCCACATGTCTATTTATGTACACACATACACAGACATTTCCTTTGTTCTGTGGGTGGAAGTGAGAGAAGCCAAAGAAGCCCTTTATTCATTCTCTTTTCCTTGTAATACCATAGCCTTGCACTGTGAGTTTCACACAAGTCTTCACAAAAAGCATCCTCTAAGTTGATAGAGCCTCCTCTAAGTATTCACTCTCAGTCACCCAGGCTCTGGATAAGCATGGATTCACTGGCCTCTGTAAAGACCCACCTCTCCCAGAACTGCAGAAACTGCCTTTCATGTAAATAAAGAAAACAGTTGAAAAAGGAACCTAAAATTCCCATTTCTTCAATCTTTTACTAAAAACATTCTTATGTTTTTTCCCTGTCAAATTATATCAAAGCCTGTTACTGTTCCATGGGAAAAATAGCTGCTTGTACTGTGATCTCAGGTTTCAGTTAGTGCTGGTATTTCAGGATGGGAGAAATTAAGACACTGATTAAGAAATGTGGAAGGACAGCAAGACTAAAAAGAATAGCAGAGAATAACTAAGTTCTGCAGGAATATCTGTGTTGCCTCTGCTGATAAAATATTTTGTCCACAGTAACCCATGCTTCCATGGCACTCAAAATCTTGTGCTGTAGGCTGTTAAATCCTCTTAATAAAATAAATATATATAAAAAAACCCAACCCAAAACCAACCAACCAACCAACCAAACCCCCAAAAAACCAGCATGGTAGGTTATTGTCTGTCTTCCCTGCATAATCATACGTTAAGCACTGCCTACAAGAATCTTCTAATAAAGGATACTTGGCATACAAACTTGACAGGTTGATCTTCAGGAGGTTGAGTTTCTCAGATAATTTCTATGCTCTTAGGGGGTTTTTTGTTTGTTTTGGGATTTTTTTTTTTTTCCTAGAAAACTAGCTAATTTTAAGTTCACATACAGGATAAAGTAACTAAACTGTTTATCCCATAGCTCATTAACCAGTGGAAATATTCTTATAGTTACTTGTGGAAGAACAACAGGGATTTGTTATTCGGATCCAACTTTGTTGAAGGGAACTCAGCTAGGCTATTGGGTTCATGTATTGGTATAGAGGTCATGGTTGGAGCTATGGATTTAAAGTCTGCCCGTTTTCCTTGGTCCAGCTTTTTCCAGCTCTTTGTCAGCAGCTAAAAACACCTGTGCTAAAGGGAAAAGGAAAATACCATCCATTGTTCCCCACCAGCTCCAGTGCTTGGATTTTGAAAAACTACATTCAGTTTGCCCTTCTTAAAACAGCTGACCCAGTTGAAGCAGGATGAGAGAGACTACTGCTTCAGATTGTCATATTTGCATCCCTGGTTCAACTGGAAGTTAAAACAAAGAGGCATTGCTTGTCTGCAGCCATTGGGCAGGGCTCCAATGTATCTTTGTATCTTCCTCCAGAGAAGGAGGAGATTAGTTTCTATATTCCCACAGCAGAGTGCTCTGAAAAAGGGGAAAGCTTGCAAGCTGGAATGAGATTAAGCTGCAGCAGCAAAATATTGCCCCTTTCGTCAATTAGATTTGAAATTATCATGAAGGTACTACAACATGGTAAATCCTTTTTCTTCCTAGAAAAAAATCCCTCTGTTAAATAGCTATTTAAAAATATTTCTGATACCAAGACTTCTGGGAGGATTCAGGAGGGCTTAAGTGTTTTGAATTATTGTTTGTGGTAGAGACCTGACTATATTTATTCTTAAGCCTTCAAAAACAACCTTGCCTATGAAAGGAGTAATCTGTCCCTAGCCTGATGTTAAATAAGGAGATCCAGGATTGAACTGCAGCGTCAAGATGGCTACTTCAGTATTTTGAGTTGTCATCCCCATATGTAAGAATCTGACTTGAATACTACAACTTCGTTATACATGTATTAAGTTCTGCTTTTTCTTTGAAATTATGTAGCCTACCAGCACCAAGAACTGAGAAACAAGATGCGTTTTTAAGTGATAGCTTATACTCTAGTGTTTAGGCTTGAGTGCACAGTAGAGAATAAACTATAATAAACTCTTATACCCCAAGGTGCTGAGTTTGGAAGGGAAAGCCACTGAGACTTACAATGCTCAGGAACAAAATTATCTCATGGATAATCATCCATCCCCATGGCATTATCTTATTGATGAGAGACAGCAGTTTTCCTTCTTAAGTGATCTCTCTGGAAACTTGAATTCAATAGTCATATCTTTGTAATGATTTTTAAATAAGATCTCCCTCTCTACTTTTTATGTGGGAGTAGTAGAATAAATGCACTTGAGAAGATGTTGATAGTATGCAGCTATGTCTTTCAGCTGCTTTAAAAATAAAAGTATGTTAAGGAGAGGATTCCTCTACAGCATTTCTGTATGACCAAACAGTCTCTTCAGGCTTTTTCCTTAACACTTTAAGTTCTCAATACACTTATTTAACTACTAAGACATTAATTGATTGATCTTGCCAAATTAAGTGGCATTGTAAGGCAGAAAAGCAAGAGAAACTAGGAGAACAGAAATCTAATTTTACAGACCTCAAAAAGCTGAAGAGAATGTTCAGGAGCTGTTTTCTCACACATATATACATAGTACTTAGACCCTCTTTACCCTCCTTTCTCCAAATTTAAGCCTTCCATGAGGCTTCAGAAGAGCCATGGATAATTTTTTCCATTCCTGTCACAAACCATTACCCCCCTGCAGATCTTAAAATATAAAGAATCCAAATGCTTTTACAGAGAGGGAAAAAAAAAGAAAAAAAAAATCCATATATTGAGTTACACGTAAAACTATGCTAAACTGTTGTAAAAAAAGAGTTACAAGCTACCTGCATTTTATGACATAGTATACTAACATTTTTTCCCTCTCCATCCCTTAACCTCAGTGAAAAGTTTCACAGGAAGCCAAAGTTTGATCTCTGTTTTAAAAAGGAAAGTGGGAAGAACTTCCCTGTATTCCAAGCATTAATTTTAGCAATAGACATGAAAAACAACCTTTAAGTATTTTGCATATTCAGTACTAATTGCATCTTCAATAAATATTATTAATTTGAATGAATTCCAGTTAGCTGCAGTGCAAGTGATGCACAGATTGCTAAGAAGTAGAGGCATATTTGCTGTGAAAGGGGGTGCAATCATGTCTGTTGATCAGGAAATAGGGTATATGCTATCAAGTATCAGTATGGTTTCTCTCTAGTACCAGATCTTGTCTTCTGGTGCTTCTTACATGGTCCCAGGCTGCTTTTTGGTATTGCACTCGACAGAATAAACCATTTTATTTTACATTAATTATCTCAAAATACCGGAAAGCTAAATTCAAAGGTCCCATGTCATGTACCCTCCCATCCAGTCTGTTGCAGACAGCCTATACATGGCCTCCAAGAAGGCATTCATCATCCTCTGGCTCCAAAGAGGGATGCTACTCCATGCTAAAACATGTTTCCAAATGACTTTGCCCGGTGGATCCAGTGCAATAAAACTAGCAGGGTGGGAAGGAAGTGGAAGTACTTTGCCTGTTGACTTCTTAACTGCAGACCACAATCACTTTTCTCCTTTCCTCAGTCCCACATTTTTATTCTTAAAGACCATGGAAAGTTTTCTAGTTTACCTTCTTTTTTTGTTTTCCACAGCATTTTTAAAATACTCTGTGCCAAAAAAAAAAAAGAAAAAAAAAAATTACACTGTTTATAAGTGCTTCAAGAGAACTTCTGAAATACTCAGAAGGTATACATTTGTCACATGTATTTTTTTCTTTGCAAGTTGGAACAAGCCCTGGAGGTTGTCTTTGTGAAGTACATGATCCTGTCAACCCAGCAAGTCGCATCACTCCAGGTACACAAGTACTCCCTTAACTACAGTAGCAAATCTTTGAAGAAGCTGTTCTACAGGTGGGCAAATATAGGGGCATCAAATGACTTGCTGCTTCCAAGCACCCCATTGTATTTTCTAAGAAATACACGAAATATTTCTTCCCCACAGTGTTCATACACTTAGAGCCATGCTATCTCAAATGTATATTGTACCCAGTTTTGTATCTCCTCTGCACTTCAGTCCCACACGTTAATCTTCTTATTAATTGCCTTTATCTCCTTATGGTGCAAGTGCTACCTCAAACATCTTGGATGTTTGCTCGGATCAGATGTTTCCTCAGACCACGAACAGCGAGACAGCGGCATTGGCAATGGTAAACCTTGTGCCGAAGCACTACAGTTGTTCCTTCTTGGAGGTTTTTGAGGCAGACAGGAGGTTCCCTGACCCAGGGAAACCCAAGGAAGGAAGGAGAAATCTGTCAGGACTCAGCCTCCCTCGCAGGAGAGGACGTGGAGTTCCTGGAACGTTCCCTGGGGGAACCACTGGAGATTTAAACACAGTGAAACCAGAAGCAACGCTTGAACCGTGAAGAGCAAGACAGCTTCATTCTTGCTTGTTGGCGTGTGACCAGCAGGTTGTGCAGGCGGGTGGTGCATGAGGAGTGCGTAGAGTGCAGCAGCAGCTCCAGGCAGACAGGTTGCAGACATGTTGAAGATGGTGTCCACTTGGGCAAAAGTGGTAACCTGTTCTAAAAAGGATGCAGCAACACAGACAAATGCTGCCACAGGTGCATGTGGCTGTCCATGTCCTTGGCTGCAGGGAATGCCACAGCCTGTCTCCAGTACTGGAGTACAGCACTAACAGCAGGTGTACAAGATGTGACCAAGTAGATGACCTGCTTTGCATGGTGGCTAAGCTAGAGGATGACATTGAAAAGTTAAGAAGTATCAGAGAACCTGAGGAGGAGATAGATTGGTGGAGTCATACTCTACCATCGCAGAGGCAGGTACACCAGGAGACAGGAGAAAAAAAAATGAGCCCTCTTCCCTCCTGCCACCAGGTTAACAATAACAAGCAAGATGAGGGAAGGTGGAAGCAGTTTCCTGCTTGGGGGCACAGGCACCCCCTTTCCCTTCTTACACACCACCTCAGTTACAATTACAGACTAGGTATGAAGTTCTGGAGGTATAGGGGGAAGCTAACAATGCCACAGATGACAGTATCTGGGTTGGAGGAGTGGCCCAAGGCAAGATGACCTCATATGACAATCTCTTAAGAAAAGGAGAAGAGTAGTTGTCATCGGTCACTCCCTCCTCAGAGGAATGGAGGGCCCTATCTGCTGACCAGACCCAACCCATAGGGAAGTGTTCTGCCCGGGTAAGAGACTTTACAAAGAAGATATCTAACCTGGTAGGCCCCTCTGATTAGTACCCATTAGTGATTTTTCAGGTAGGTAGTAAGGAAATGGCCACACAAAGTCTGAAGAGAATCAAGCATTATTTTAGGGCATTGGGGAGAATAATCTGGAACTCAGGAGCCCAAGTAATCTTGTCCGTCCTGCCAGGCACACAAAATGATGAGGGAAGAAACTGGAGAATCTCAGAGATTAATACCTGACTCCAGGGTTGGTGCCACTGACAGAACTTTGGGTTCTTTGACCATGGCTCAGCATACACAACACCAAGCCTGCTGGCAGGAGATTGGGTACATCTATCTAAGTGCAGGAAAAGGATCTTCTTGCAGGAGTTAGTGGCTCTCATTGAGAGGGCTTTAAACTAGAATCGAAGGGGGAGGGGGACAAACCCAGGACTGCTAAAGACTTGGGGGGACATACCAGTGTTGGAGGTGATATCTGTGTCTCAGATCAAGTGCATGTATGCCATAGCATGGGCAATAAACAAGAGGAGTTAGAAGCTGTTGTGCACCAGGGAAACCATGATATAATTGCCATCAAGGCAATGTGATGGGATGAGTTGCATGGCTGGAGTGCCACAATGGATGGCTACAGGCTCTTTAGAAGGGATATACAAGGAAAGAGACAGAGGGGTAGTGTTATACATTAAGGAGTGTTTTGACTGTCTTGAATTCAATGTTAGACACACCAAGGTGGAAAGTCTATGGATAAGGATGAAGGGGAAGGCTAATGAGGCTGATATGCTGGTGGGAGTCTGCTACAGACCACCCAACCAGGATAAAGACACTGATGAGATAGTTTCCACAGCTTGGAGATGTCTTGCTTTCACTAGCCCATGTTCTCATGGGGGACTTCAACTTACCAGATGTCTGCTGGAAGTATAACAGCAGAAAGGGGGCAGTCTGAGAGGTTTCTGGAATGTGTGGATGACAACTTCCTGTTGCTGGTAAACGAGCCTGCCAGGGGTAGTGCTCCACTAGACCTACTCTTTACGAAGAGGGAAACCTGTACCATCAATCGGCATGTACAAGACAACCAGGGGCTCAGGCCCAGCCAACACGCGTTTAGGAAAGGAAGGTCCTGCCTAACAAATTTGATTTCATTCTATGACTGGGTGACCTGTCTGGTAGACAAGAAGAAGGCTGTTGATGTAGTCTACCTAGACTACAGGTCTACCTAGACTTCAGCAAGGCCTTTGACAAAGTCTCCAACAGCATCCTCCTGGAAGAGCTGGCAGCCCATGGCTTAGAGAGGTGCACCCTTTTCTGGGTTAAAAACTGGTGGGACGACCAGGCACAGAGAGTGGTTGTGAATGGTACCACATCCAGTTGGTGTTCAGTGACCAGTAGTGTCCCCCAGGGATCAGTACTGGGCCCAGTTCTATTCAACATCTTTATTAATGACCTGGACGAGGGATTGAGTGTACCATTAGTAAATTTGCAGATGACACTAAGTTGGGGGCAAGTGTCAATCTGCTGGAGGGTAGAGAGATGCTCCAGAGGGACCTGGACAGGCTGAGTCAATGGGCTGAGGCCAATAATATGAGATTTAACAAGACCAAGTGCAGAGTCCTGCACTTTGGCCACAGTAACCCCATGCAGCGCTACAGACTGGGGGATGAGTGG
>JANIJG010009213.1:5741-21890 GCA_024611175.1 Megaceryle torquata | reverse complement strand
TAGGCTGTGTGCGGTGGCATTTGTTCATATGAGTTTTGGGTTGGATAGGAGGGTTGGCTACCATGTTTCTGAATATTTGTTTGAGATGCTTAAAAATATCTATTTGAATTGATTTTGAAAACTAGAAGGAATTAATTGGGGTGAAGGATACAAAATACCAAATTGTTTTTCAGTGAGAGGCCTCATCCCATCAATGAGGTGAAGGTTTCACAAAGATTAATCCAATGTAACTGCTGCCACCCAAAGGAGCTGTCTCACTGCTGCACGTTCCCACCAGCATCTCACGTGTTGATCTCTTCACGAGTCAGCTCGGCTCACTAAACTGGTGGAAACCTAACGTAACAAAAAGGGAGGTGCAGGGGAAGTAGTTTCAGGCAGCAGGAGAGCTGCTAACTTATCTCAGACGTTCTGTAAACCTCATCAACAGGAAAGTCACTGCTGATGTTAATGAACTTGGTCTTCGTTGAATAGAAGACCACCTTCTTGATATATACTTCCAAATTACAATCCAGGCTGCATGGTTACATTAAAAAACTAAAATCAATCAACTTACTGCGAGACAGATTCTCAAGGGCTTTTCCAAGTTTTTTGCTCTCTTGAAGAATATGATTTAGTTCATCAAAATCATGGTTCTCCGGTTTTGTCCTCCAATCCCATTTAGGATGCTCTATTGACCTTGGCACTAAATATACACAGATATATAGATGAAGTTTAGATTGGGTAATTCAGACTCCTACATTAGAAAAAAAGCTGCACAATGACTTTACAAGCTCAAGTACCTCGAGAGGAAACTACTTAACTATCCTCTGATTTTAACAGCTGGAAACATTTTCTTTGGTCAACGCGAAGTAAAAATGAAAACATCTTTGAACAAATCCATGCTTGGGATGATTTTTGTGACTGAATTAATTGGTAAACAGGAATAATTAATATTATAATAGTAACAACTAGAAGTAATAAAAATAATGGAATAACAGGAAAATGTAAGAAAAAGAAGGTACTTCATTTACATCAAAATAGAACTGTGTGTCCTAGGGGCTAACAGATAAAAATGTCAAAATGGAAATGAGTAACTGGTACTTTTGGCTTTGCTGGACACTCTATAAAAAATAAATAATTTAGATAAAGCTTTTAAAAAAACATGGATATACATTTTTTTTTTAATTTTTATAAAAATCATAGAGTGAAAATAACAGTTCATAAAAAAAATGAAACTAAATATGTCCTTATTGTTCATGCTGTACAGTCAATAACCTTTATCCCAATACTTTTAACTCAGTCTTTGGGAAACACACTCCTGATCTTACCATCTCCTACTCGTTATCTATTGCCAAAACCTATGAGTTAATTTCAAAATACCAGTTTCTCAAGTGCCGAGCTAACTCTCCCTGCACTGGGAGGGAAGAGAAGGAGTTTCTGAGCTATGTAGGAACCCAACGTTAGGACACAGCATTATCATGCTGAGAACTGCACTTGCTGGTGTGAAGATGGTGATGACGATGCCTAGTCCACACTCCCAACAGACAAGATCAGACAGCTTTGAAATTTTTTTTTACTATTCTGTACTTACAAATTTCATTTACATTACATGCTAAGAAGGAAACTTGCAGACTCCTACAGATCATGTTAAAAAAACCCCAAAAAGTAGTATCATACCATCATCTGGACCTTCAGAATGCTTTTAGCACGCTATGGGGGAATTATGCTCAGACTTCAAGGTCTGAGCTATTACAAAATAAGTTAAATAACTGCTGCTATTGCAATTTGCTTTACTGCTGACTGCCCTGGGTTTGAATAGAGAACCTGCTGCACTTCAGAGCAGCTCCACATGGGAAAGTTGAAGTTAAGTCAATCGCCATCTTTCCCTGGTAAAGGACTGGGATGAGGGGATGTTCAAGTCCTTCCGTCACGAAGGAGGCGATTCCATCTCCCGCAGACATAAACCAAGCCACGTGCACACTGGACATCTCTACAGAGATGTCTGCTCTACTCTACTGACAACGCAGAGAACACGGTGATCTGTACCACCCACTCAGGAACCGCGGTAAGTATGAGGGAAGTTAATACACTGAGCTGCAATTACAGACACTCTCAAATAAAGAAGGCAAAGGAGACACCAAAAAGGACCTTACAGGGATTAGAGGAGGATGAAAGGGACATGGGAAGGCTCAATAAGAAGAGGGGAAGACCAGGACAAGTTGAAGTGTCAGAGTCCAGATTTTCTGCTCAAAAAGGACAAGTCCTGTATTTCTTTGAGGATGACAGAAATCCTGAGCTGTGGTGGTTCCTAGGGAATAGATACAGCCCCTAAGGTACTAGGGCACAGACAACCTCTACTCAGGTGGACAGCTTATCATTTTTATTGGTACTTTTAAATGCCAGTCATTCAATTTATAATGCCAATTTATAATATCACAGCATTATCTGAATTTGTGTGACCAAAATTTGCCTCCATTTGTAGACCCTAGCATAATTAAACAGCACAACTGCAGTATTTCTCATCCTCTTTCTTATTTACAGAAAACAAAATTTTCTGTCTAACATCTTTTCTAAACTGTTACTAATGATAAATATATATATATTCAGTAAACTAGTAAATAAATTCTATAATGAGGTCTCTATTTTTGCTCACTTCTGTGTCGTATCGAGATCACATGCTCCTCTACTGTGGCTGCTTTTCCAGCCATCTCATCTTGTCCCTTCAGCGTGCCAACACTGCTCTGCAGCATCGCTCCTCTCTGCCCACGAGCAGTCTGACTGACTTCTCTTTCCACACTTATAGTGACCTCACCATACCACAGAAATCTCACAGTACCACCAAATCACAGACTGGCAATAATTTAATGTGGTAAAACCACGTACAACGATGATCAAACCTTCCAGCTTCCAGGAAATTTCAACAAAGATGGAGTTTGAGATCACATCAATTTGAAACAAACTACATTTTTCAAAATACCAAAGGACAGAGTTTGTAAGAAGCTGTATGATTTTGAAATAAATAAATAAAATCAAAATTGTCACGGGACAGAAGGTGAATGGAACAAACAAAAGCTCTACTCAACAGCTGTGGAGATGTTGAAAACTGAGAGGGAAGTTAAGCAGAATTTGAACTGAGATGTTTATTACTTCTAGAGGAGATATAGTTGCTCTTTCTTACCTACTCTTCCAACTAATGAATGGATACTAAAACTAAAAACTTCATTACACCACGTGGCATGTGTCTGTCTTTCCAAGGCTCATTTTCTGCTTCCTCACAAATGTTTTTCAAGTATAAACTTGTATCTTCCCAGTTTCAGAATCCACAAGCACAGGTCACTGCCAGACAGATGGCCTTGTGTGAACGAAGCATGCAGAACCGTATAAAGACCACATGAGCCTTCCTGGAGAACTTTGGAATTACATGATCATCTTCTGTATGCATAAAGTCCATCACATACCATTTCCATATGTGTATCAACATACACTTAAAAGCCTTTCATAATACTCTGTCCTCCCTCTCTCTTTATCCTCACTCACTCCTCTAAAGCAGCACAGCAGTAATTTCAAATCCCTCATCACATTACCTGCCCCAAACTCACCTCTGTTATTTGAGAGATTTACATAACACTGTCTCTTGAAATTATTTGCCTACAATTCAGAAGTTTTATTACATCTACATCACAGCACTTGTATAGAAACATTTAGGTTTCCCTGTACAGGGAGCTGAGATTTCCCCATCCTATCTCAGAAGGCTTCAGAGAAACACTCTCTAGTGTGTCTGGTTTTCTGGTGGCACACCATCCCACCCCATCCCCCTCCCCCAAAAGAAATGCACATCAGATTCACTCACAGATGTATTATCAATTCTGTCACAAATCAGCAGGACTTCATTTCCTACTGGACGATGGCACAAGATCAAAACATTTTGTATCTTTTCAAGACACAATTTGCAGACAGAATCAGACCAGGTGCTCATTAAATCCTACAGTTTATTAATACAACATGTGACCATCTTACATCATCTCAAAACCCAAAAAGAGGTGGGTTATTATTGAGCATAAAACCACTCAAGTATTTAAATCTCCCAGCAGCAATCAGATTAGAGTTCTCTGATAACACAGCACAACAACAGGCGGGAGGAGGGACAGGACACAGCTACCTGTACAGATGGTTTTGACTCCTTACAGTTAGTTATTCTCAATCCAAAAGTTTTCATTCGCACAAATGACTGTTAATGACCCAAAAGCACAGTGTCTCTATAGCATAAATCTATCACAGTTTAATTTACCCATTGCTGTGCTATATTTTGACCTCCTGAGGCCACTGGGAGATGTGTCTCTGGCTCCCCTGAAGTCTAGGCTACCCCAGCTGGCTTGTAGAGGAGTGAGAGCAAGCCTTCTAGGGAAGCTTACTGTGGATCTCTGTTCTCCTCTGGTCCACCTAATCACACAACAAATTAGTAAAAAGATTTGGCTATTATGAAAATTCCAAAAAGCTACAATAGTTGACAGAAGAAAATACAATTTTGCACCTTATTTTGGAGAATGGCTGCATACAGACCTGTGTGTGTGTGCCTTTACAAACATATCTATGAATACTGGAGATACTATGATTTCTGTAAAAAACCCACTAAAAATCAAGCTTAAAAACTGATTTTCTTGAATAGCCAGTACACATGAAGCACTGTACTTCTTTCCTTAAGGTTTGCTGCCTCTGTTTTTACTACTTTTATTTTGCAGGTCATTGGCAACATTCTCTTCAGTCACTCCATTTCTGTTCTGCCTTTTCTTCCAGGGGACATTTCAATTCCTTCTGCAGCTCTCAGAGCATTGCACCTGTTCTGCTGACTCTGCCCCTGTAGCTGTTCATGATTCACAGTCCTGCATTGCCTGACCCACTGAAAAAATCCATTATCAGGTCAGTATCAACAGAAGAGATTTTATACGTGCAAAATCACAACGTCAGCTAAAACATCCAAATCATAATCGGTATCTGAACATAAAACTGTGCATGACACACAAATATTTTTCTGATTTTTTTCTCCTATCTATCCAGAATTCTATTCTATCTATAGGTGACAGCAGAGAGAATTATTAAAGATTCATAATCAGAGTAAAAGTAGCACAAGAATCAAACTCTTCCAAAATATCTCTCTAGCAAGTTCAACTGCTCATAGCTCGCTTCCCATTTTAATCCTAGTGCCACAGAAAAACATCCTATGGGTTTGGAAGTGTGCAGGGATTAATGATGTAGTGGAGCTTTCTTACATGACTTGGACTCCGGTGACGGTGGAGAAATGTTGGACACAGCAAGGTCGCTCTTTGACTTTTTAGGTTTTTTTGCGTTTACCTGCCAGGGTTTATCGTAACTTCTAAAATCTCGCCTCGTCCCTTTATTTTCTGTCAAAAGAATCGAATCAGGAAATTACCACACTTGCAGGATCATTTTTCAAAGAGTTAGCAAACAATCTGGAAAAAACAAGACCTATCAGTCCAAACCAAAGCCAGCTCCTTTTGTTTTCCCATTTCTGAGTTAGGCTAAATTTATTATATTTCTTCCATTTCCTAATCACCATAATTTAGAGATTAACTACCATGTTTTTCATTACAAAGTTAACGTCCTATTTTCCATTATTAATAAGTACTGAATGTCCATTTATTCTCTTACATGTTTGACTGCCTATGCTTAAAATTTTACATCTGATATAAATAAAAGAGTTGCTTTCTCTGGCAACTAACATTATACCTCTCAGCAACTATTGGAGAACTATTATAGCCTGAAACAGACCATCAGTCAATTTTTAAATACAAAACCAACTAGCAGATAATCAAAGCTAAGATTTCCACATTAAAATCAGAGCAGATATTATTTCAGAATTATTATTTTTAGGCTTTAGGTTTGAAGATCTACAATCATAAATTACTCACACCAGGGTTCATAAAGTAGTAATAGCATCTTCCGATTAAGTGTTGGAATGAGGAGTTGTTAAAAATGTGTATTATTAAAGAAAATACCTCACAGAGGCTAATTTCAGCACAAACACACCATGGGAGGGAAAAGGATAACAAAGCAAAGAGAAAGGGAAAGCAAAGAGGACAGCGGAGGAACCAAGGTACCTTCATCTCTTTGAGACTGGGATAGTTTCCACCCTGTAACTCAGACAGGCTGAGCTGACAGCCAACAACGTACATCAAATTCAGTATCTACTGGACGTGCCCAGCCCCTGGAGCGGTACCCGTTCAGCAGGTACATGTGCATCCAGGAAAAGACGGCTGAAGCTGGGGGAGGATTGCACCAGAGACCAGCCCTTCCCGGCACATGGCACATACCTGATGCTTCACTCTCTGCCCAAAGGGCAGCAGAGCCAGACAACGTTCTCTGGAGCTGACTGCGGTTCCCCTGTTTGGACTGAAGATGATCAATTAGAAATGGGATTGGCTGGTCGGGGGTCTCTGTTATCAGCTTGGTCATCAGCTCCTTTAGAAAAATTAAAACAAAACAAAAAGTTAGTGGCATGTTGCTCCTAAGCTAATGTTGTATTTACCAAACGTAAAGGAGCATTTGTAATGGAAAAGGCTGTTTTCAGCTTTGAAGAAAACAGCTGGTAACGCTCGTTTCCTCAAACAACTGCTGGCTGTGCCCTAGGAGACGGATCAGCTCTGAAGAGCTCTTAGCCTTTACAGTCACCTCCCCACTGGAATTTACCTTGAACAACCCAACTCCTGCTACCTGCTCAAATTTACCAAAACAACCTCAGCACTGTTCATTTAGCCATTCAGAACAAGCACCTTTTCAGAGCAGCGAGCAGCAATCTCTGACCCACACATCCAAGCTTCTTCTGGATGGGAAGCGCTGTGTCAGGAAGGTTGGTGCATTTCTGATGTCACCCGGACAAGGAACAGTGACCGGGTTAGGGTACCCGGGAACTCCAAGGTCTGATTGAACAGGCAGGCATTTTTTAAAGCCAGTCCCCCAAAATATTATTGTATACACACATGCAAGCATTTTCTTATGCTGTTGCAGACACGGATAGGAACCCACCATCAGCAGGAAACCATCTCCTACGCCACGCTTTTGACAAGTAGATTTAATTGTGATGCTACACCCTGGCCTCGCAGGGCTGCAGGACGAGAATCATGCTCCACATTGCTGCTGAGGTTATTCCTGGCTCCCAACACACAAAACATGGATTAGGAATCCAGAAAGAAGCTGGGGCTCTGTGCTGGGCATGTGCCCTGAGAGGAGATCAATGACTAATGTGGGAGGGGACCCTGAAATCCACACAGTTCCACTGGAAATCTGTGGCTGCCACTGCAGAATGAAAAAGCTCCAGAGAAGTAAAAATTAGGGGAATTTACAACAAAACCAGGACAAAAAATTGTCTATGTTGTTAAGAGCATTTACTTTCTCTTCTTCTATCCCCAAGCATAAAGGTTACCCGAACTGCCACACACTTAAGTCTATCCCCACGTCCTCTTTTTCACACTCCCTCCTTTCATAATTTCTCAAACACCCGTAGTTACTTGGAATTACCATCAGGTAACTGTGTTGGAAGAAGACACTGAAGGGTGAGTGTACCAAACTCCAGCAAACATGAGTAAGAGCTGCAGGATTGTTAAGACACAGCAAGACAGCTCTGTCCACTCCAAGACTTCCCATTTTTTTATTCAAGTGCTGGTACAAACAACCAGGTATCAGTGAAAAAGCAACAGAGACAAGCCTTCCATTTCAGAAGGAGGGATTTCACTTCAGAAAACAAAAAGGAGAAAATAGGCCCAAACCCATGACACGAGCATCTGTGACATGATTTTTGCTATCTACAGGAAACTCAGGGGGGAGAAAATAAGTGTCTTGGGATTTGCAATGAAACTCCACATTGAGAAACTATCTACTTACTAATCTTAGAAATGGTGAAGCTGTGGAGTGTAACTTCATCCAGACTGTCTCTCACCAAGGTAGGAGAAACCCTCTGATCTACATCATACAAGAAAACTCCAGAAAATGGAGCAATTCATATTTTGGTTGCTTGGCAACACTCTAAGAGCAAACCTTTCTTTTTTTCCCCTTCCAAAACGCAGAGTTGGTGACAAGTGGCAAGATGTAATCTTGTGCTTGTAACGGACCGCAAGAGCTGTAGGAATTCCACTGCAGAGGGGTCCATTACCAAGGGAAAGGCGTCCATCTGTAGTAGCTGACTTGTAATTTAAATCATTCCTCTGAATCATGGTTTGAAAATTATTTTTTCTGTCTTAGATTAATACAAACAAGGCGATGAGAACCAAGACACATGCATTGATACTATTAATTTTTAAAGACATGCATGGGTGACAATCTATTAATAATACATTACAAAAAAAATTAATGTAGCATTGAAAAAGAGAGTATGGAGATGAAAAATTTCAGAACACCTAATATGTCAATGTAAGACAAACGCTACTTGAGTGTCACCATCACTGACTTGCTTGTCACGGGAAGAAATGGCATTTAATTAATCAAATGAAACTGGTTATAGGATTCTACACCTTATTCTGAGACACAGTGAAACTAAAGAACGTAACTGCCCAAAGCACAAAATCAAAAAAAAAGTGCTACTCCAAGGTGATGTGAAATTAGCTCCTATTCAAACAGACCATTTTTTATCCCCTGCTAACAGATTGATAACAAGGGCACGAGTGACACAGAGACTTGTGCTGTCCCACAGCGCAATCATCTCTGCTCTGGGACAGCAATTAGAAAAGTTAAAAGAATTACAGATATAGGACACTTAACTACCTGATAAAAGAATTAACACTGCTGGGCTGCTCATAAACTGAAACCAGTATGCAGTTCAGAAAAAATACTGCTTATTTGTGTTATATGCCTCAAACTGGTTTGCTTTGAACACTTCCAGAGATGTCATTAAAAGTAAATACAAGTTCAAGTCAACAGAAAGGTGACTCAGATGATGACATTTCTTTATTGCGAGTATTCTCACAATAACAAACAAAAGGGGAATGAAAAAGCTCTTCGGGATTTGCTTCTTGAGCTGCTCCAAGCAAGGTGGGAAAGTGGTCTCCATCTCATCTCAGCTGGGTTGCTGAACTCTATGGGATTGCAGAGGACACCTCTGCCCCACCAGCAGTACAAGAGTAGTGGTAACAGCTTCGGACACACGCTTTGCTAACCCCACATTCACCCGCAGGAGGTGTTACCTCCTGCCACACACCCTGTCAGGGATCCCAGAACTAGGACCACAGCTCCGTGAGCCTCACTGCCCCTCCACCAAATTCCACCACCCAGTCCATCCAGGGACCTAACTCACCTTCCTCCAAGGCTCTTGTCATCCCCAGCAAATGGGCAGCTGCTTGGCTGCGCCGTGGGGTGGAGGAGCAAGAGGAAAAAAACCCAAACAAATGCACACAAAAAGTCCACACCAAAAAATCCCAACAAACAAACAATAAACCACCAACAAGAAATGAAAAAGCCTCCCACGGGCAGTAGCTGCACTTAGTGAGCACTCAGCTCATTTTTTAAGTAAAACCATGCACTTCATTGGAGGTGAAAAGACATTACAGATTAGGAATCTTCTTAGGAGTATGCTCTTCTTAGCACCATTCCCTAGTAGAACTATCTTAAACTCCCAATGAAACCGTCCCAGGTTTATCTGATGTTTCATCTGTTGCTCAGACGACACCTTCACAGACAGCAGGAAGAACATACTACATGGTCCCCTAAATAGACTCTTACCAGTTTGGCATGTTCCAAAAAAAGATGACAGAAGTGAAGATATTAAGCGAGAACAACTGAAGTGCACAAGTTACAGAAATAAGATTCCTTTTTGGTTAGCAGCAGCCTGATCTGACTCACCACACGCTGAGCAGGCAAGGTTGCACAAGAGAAAGAAAGGGGGAAAGACAACAAAGTCTCAATGAAGCTGCTTCTGCATTGAGTGGAATAAAAATGGCACAAGATCATTGAAACAGATTCATTTCTTGATGAAAAATTCAATAGGCAAGCTTCAGCTATGCATGAAAACAGTAAGGTAACACACTTCTAAGCCTCAAAATTATTAAGTATACTTTTTGCCACTCTAGCTCAGATTTCTACGTTTTCTACTTGCTCTCAATTTCACCTAATGCAAATGAGAAAGTTATGTCAACCTTTATAACAAGCTCTTCCGTGCACAGTATGCCTCACGCCAACAAATGGAAAGCCACAGCAGGCTGGGTCTCCATGCTGCCAGAAGACCTGTTCTGTACCCGTAACCTCTCCCCCATCCTCTCCCCACTGCCACATCTCCCCTTCACTCCACGTCCCTCTGTCTTTCCCATCGGAGGGAGTCCCCTCCAAGGGCCGATGCCCGGCAGAGGTCAGTGGCTGTTAGTCCCCTGCACACCCAAGACAGACTGTTTTAAAAGAACCTTGCAGAAGTTGACCTGTGGATGTTTCCAAGGGAGAAATCATGCACATATTGATAAGGCTGCAAAAGATCTTGAAACAAGCGGGTCTAAACTAGCGACCTAATATATTAATTCTTTATACAGAGAATAACCTTTCACTGTTGTGCTGTCCTGAGGTCCTCTATTAGTTCTTCAATGCAGGCTCAAATTTTCATTTCCCTGTGGCTACCCATGCATTTAATACAAATGAAACAGGCTTTACAGTCTATTAATCATAGGACCAATTACAAGAAAGCCCTAATTAGCTATGTCTAAACATACCTATCAGGTTATTAAGTTAATTAAGAGACATTCTATCTTGCCCTGCAATTGATAACAGTAACTACACAACAGCCACAGGTTTGGGCTGTGGCTGTCAATCTCCACCATTGCATCATAACGTGCAAAGTCCCCCTGAGCCTCTCGCTGGGGTTTTTCACTGTTTCCTTTGAGGCTTTTTCCCCCTCTTATCTAATTCTTGATATTTCAGATGTATTACACCACTTCTGGGTTCACAGAACAGCTTCAAACACCTTTGTTCTCTGGATTTATTATTGAAAGATTTCCTTTCCCCCATTCTATCAGGTCAGACACGAATGCGGTCAAAAGGGAGGTCACTGGCACTGGGTTCCTCTAAAACATTAACTACATCTTGGGGAAAAGAAGAGGTTGAAGACACACTCTCGGATATGCCAGGGGTGTCAACAGCAACCACACATTTTCGTGCAAGTTTCAAATCCCAGAGGTTCTCTCCGATAGCTCACACGTCTTCCAGCAGGCCTGTATCTCCACATAACTACCTCTCAGCTGCGGAATCGCTCCCGCCATGCCACCCACCCCTCAGAGGAGGGTGGCTCCTGCTCTAGCTGCAACACTGTAAGGTTTCTAGTTCAGAAATCTCCCCCAGCTCCCACCCAATCAACCAGTGGGAACTCCACCCTGCACAATTCAACCAAGAGAAAATGAAAAGTACTGGTTTTCTGAAAGGTCTGCAGGATTCACATCATTAGCAATGCTCAAAGGAAAGGCTGTTACAGCCCAGTCTGATTTCCTTAAATTAAAGGAATAAAACAACGCTGACTGCACATCACTGCCTTTCCTAAAAGCCAACTCAACAGGCTAGAGCTGAGCTTTCTCTGATCACCTGAAGTAATCTTACTCCAATTTCAAGACCTAAGGTGAAGACACTTGTTCCTCTGGGTCCAATGATTCATTACTACAACTGTTCAAAAAAAAAAAAAAAACAAAAAACAAACCAAAACAAACAATTGGCTCTTATTTCCCCTTTAAACTTCACTGACTTAGCTTCTACCTAACTGGCACTATTTTTTTTTTCTGAAGAAGGGTGATGTGAGGAACTAAAGCTGTAAGTATTTTTGTGGCTACCTCTGGTGGGTTGACCCCAGCCAGCAGCTCACCAGCTGCTCACTCCCTCCCACCCACAGAGGGAATGGGGAGAGAATGGGAAGAGCAAAAATAAGAAAAACTCATGGGTCAGGATAAAGACAGTTTAATAACCAAAGGGAAGGGAAAAATGAAAAAAAACAAAACCCAAAATCAACAAAACAACAAGCAGCCAGGGACACCAAAGCAACCACTCACCACCCCCCACTGCCCAGCCATTCCCCAAGCAACAGCTACTTCAGAAAATTTACCCCCCAGCTTTAATTGCTTAGCATGACATTATCTGGTCTGGAATATCTCCTTGGTCAGTTGGGGTCAGCTGTCCCAGCTGTGTCCCCTCCCAGCCTGCTTGCTGGTGGCCAGAGCAAGGAACAGAGAAGGTCCTGACCCAGTGCAAGCACTGCTCAGCAACAGCTAAAAGATTGGTGTGGTACCAGCACTGGTTTAGTCACAAATCTGGGACACAGAGCCATGCAAGCTACTGTGGAGAAAATCAACCCCATCCCAGCCAGACCCAGTACAGTACCACTATAGTACTGGCCTCTGGAAACCACCACTTGGATGTCCTCTGTGGGTTTCACCAGCACACGTGACTAGCACGTAAGTTACAAACCACAGAATGACAGACATGACGAAGCTGCCAAAAGTCAACCTGGCGCTGGCAGAAAAATGAAACCTCTGAGCTATGAGGTGTCCACTGGCTGACACTCAGCTCTGACAGCGACTAGAACGAGGCCCCATGGATCATGCACTACCTGGAAAAGGCAAATCAAGATTTCTTTTCAGTTACCAACATCCTGGGTAGGGAAGTTCTAGCCCAGATTTAGTTATCCTGACTTCAGCCACCTACAGAAGTTAACCCTAAATTCACCCAAGAAGTGATCACCAGTCAAATTCCAATGAAGATAACAGATGCAGATGCCCCCTGACTGTTAGAATTAACTTCAGTCTTGTTGTTTGGCGATGTTCCTTTAGCCCAGCAGCCAAACAACTGTTGGTAATACTCCCTCTAATTAAAAGTTTTATTCAAACACTTTGAACAGATGAATATCTGTTCAGATATGCATCTTCATTTCCTATTATTTACCTGTGAGAGACTGAATCAGTCTCATAAGCCTTCATACCAATGCTGTAATCAGCTTTTTAAACAGAACTAAATGATTAATATGCACCAATACAACAGAGATTTCTGAACCAGAAAGGTCAGAATTTGTTGCCGTAGAAAAGTCTGGAAATTCATTTTCTCCACAGCAAAATACAGTGTTCTTTTATATCTGCACAAAATTTATATATTGCAAATGTGTCTGGAGCTCCTTAAATAAGACTAAGGAGTAGGTTTTATATAGCATTTTAAGAAGAGAAAAATGTTATTTCACATACAAGCAATTGCCTGATTGATTCAACCTCCATCTAAAAGTGGATTTATCAGTTTGTTCTCAGCATAGTCAAGCCATGGACAGAGCTTGTAGGAGCTTAAGAGACATCTAAATGAGAATTTCCATCATGCAATTCAGCCAAATGAGAAAGTTCAGCTGAAAGTCAACTCATCACCACTCAACAAAAGTCAACAAAAACTCTACAGGTTGCTTTAACAAAACATCCCAATTTATCACACTTAAAGGTTTAAGGGAGCTGTGTTTTTCAAAAGGACTTATAAAAAATAAAACCAAAAAAAACCCCAAAACCAATCTTTCCACCCAGCACTAAGTTGTACACTGCTGTCAATCCTTATCTTCCATAAATGATGCCTGTAAAATTTATACTCTCAGAGCTCATCTGCTCATCCAACGTGTCATTAGGAAGGAAAATCAGGTGGTGTTTCTTGCATTCTGAGGACAAACACATAGGAAGACTTAAGCTAAAGCACCCCAACTATTGTTAATCACAGTATTGGATCTCTTCCTATTGTACCTCCCAATGTAATACCAGCACTTACAGCTGGAAATGAGATTTATTCAAATGAAGATTCATACGTAAATCTACTGGAGAAAAGCTGAGGCGTGTTTAGAGTTTACCTTCATGATTTGTCCCATGGATTACTCATTATTTGTTCCATTAAGAAGTTACTTGCATATCCAAGTCCCTACACAATCCACATCTAAATAACGTGAAAAACCTCTCTCACACTAAAGAGCAATTGAAAACTGAGAACTATGACAACATCGAGCTGAAAAAAAAGCCTCTGAAATAAGAGGACATCGGACCCTTCTGTTTGGCCTCTGGGAGGACAAGTGCAGTGGTTGCACAGGCTTGAGGCTGACACTTATCATATCATGCCCACAAATAAAGTAGGTCTGAGATAATGGGGACAGCTAAATAAATATCAGCTTACATAAGCAGGATACACTCTCCACTCCGCCAGTTACACATTAGCTAAGGCCCATGCATGACTGCAGTATTGAAGGTGTTTTTACCTTATGCAAAGCTTAAGTATCAAATTAGAAAACACATTAATGTTGGTCTCTGTGTCACATAAATATAAGCTAATGAACAAATGTTCTTTCCAAATAAAATAATAATTTAAAAAAAGTATATAGCAGGAAAAATGGCTTTAAAAGCAGCCATCAAAAGACTGATGAATTCTGATAATTACATCATATGGATCAACTTATTAAAATCACTTTCAAGACCAAACAAGGGAACTTCAACACACAAACCTTGGGTATATTTCTAAAAACATTCCTGTGCACGCTGACCCTCCTCCACACGACCTGCCAGCTGTCCCCCCCCAGCCAGCAGGAACCCCGCTAACCTCCGCGGGATGCAGCCTGGACACCCACGAGCTGCCCCGGGCCCCCCAGCAAAGGGCTAGCCCAGTCTATTTTAGAAGAAAGCTACGGCCTGAAATGGATGTTTAAATAACTGCTACTGTACTAACCACTGAAAACTTTAACTGGGCAGCAGTGGTAAATTTTCAGGACAGGTAATTGAGTTCTGCCTCGGACCACAGTTAGGTCCATCATTTCTCATCAGGCGCTCCTACCATCAAGGCTGCAAGGGCTTAGGCAACCAAGAGCCCCTTTGTTTCCAGGGGCTGAGATCTGAGCCACTGTAGATGATGAGATGGGTCTCTGGGTTGTTCAGCTATTTTTAATAACAGCCAAAGCATCATTCATCTTATTTTCTAACACTTTCTTATTTAGAAAACAATGCCTGCAACTCGCTGGCGTAGGCTGGTGCTTGTTTCCGACGCAGGGAAGCATCCGAGCGGTAAAGCCGATGCTGAGAGCCTGGCCATTCATCTGGCACGCCATGAAACCTGCCCGGGGCCAAGCAAAGACCTTTCTCTGGAGAACCCTCACAGAGGCAGCCCACGCTGCGCCCGGGGCCTACACAGCAGCCTCCAGACGTCCGGTGTCGCGAGCTGCCGCACCGAGCGGGGCAGGAGGCAGCAGAAATCCATCCTTCTTTGATTGTGGGGCACCGATTAAAGGGATTCACAGCACTGAGGCAGCACAAAGAAAGAAGCAGCAGCAGAAGGGCTGTAATGAGCTCAGGTCCTTGCTGTGAAAACTCTCAAGCATGTGAAGGCTGAGAGCCAGAGGGGTTCGCAGCCTCTGCAGATAAACGAGGCAGACAAAGGAGGGGACCCCCGAGCTCAGGACAGGAGGTGACACTGCAGCCGGACCACTGGCTACCGCAGCACGACCCCAACCACTGTGTGTTTTGTTTCCTCTCCTGACTTTGTAACTTTTTTCTTTCGTGCTTAAGTAAACGTTAAGTGGATCATCTTTTTGGTCAGCTTCATTCTTCTAGTCTGTTTTTCTATTATCAGAGTGAGGCACCGAAAAAAAAATTTTTAATTCTCTTGAATTCCTCATTTACCTTTGTTCCTTTTTCTCCCCTTCTATCTTTTTCTTTCTGGTATCCCTCCTCCACAGGATAAAAAAAATCAAGATTAAGTCTGTTACTCTAGCAATTGAATCTTCTCTGTACAGCCTTTCTTTTCTCCATATCAGTAACATCTTCATCCAGTCTTTGTCTCCAAATAACTTCACTATCTTACACTGTGTATTAGACCCCAGGCATTATCCTCTACTGCCTTAATTCCCAACCAGGGCACACTCAGGAGAGGCTCTGAAACACCTTTTTGGTTTTTTGGGGTTTGTTTTTTGTTTTTTTTTTTTCCTGGGGGGTGGGGGGCAGGGGGGTGGGTTGGTTTTTTTTTCCTCCCACTTCAGGTTCTATGCCACACAAAAGGATGTGTCTAAGAGTGCTGGGGCCAGCTCTGGTGTCCTCAACACAGCAAGGACAGGGACCTGTTGGAGCGTGGCCAGAGGAGCCCCAGCAATGCTGGGAGGGCTGGAACCCCTCTGCTGGGAGGCCAGGCTGGGAGAGCTGGGGGGGT
>JANIJG010009212.1:17283-54869 GCA_024611175.1 Megaceryle torquata | reverse complement strand
TCTTCTCTTCTCTTCTCTTCTCCTCTCCTCTCCTCTCCTCTCCTCTCCTCTCCTCTCCTCTCCTCTCCTCTCCTCTCTTCTCTTTCTCCTTTTTTATTTTTCTTTTCCCTGAAAACTATTTGGCTTGTTAATTACAAAAGTTTGAGAAACAGTTTTCTTAAGGCCACTTCCCTTATCTTGGGCTTGGATATTAATTCTCTGTTAGAAACTTCCTGTCCCCACTTTCTTGTTCTTAAATGGCTAAAAGCCACAGTTTGAGAAATGGCTGTCTTAGTTTTTCACACATTGAAGAGAAGCTTCATGTTCATAAAACTCACTAATCCAAATAGGTAAGCCTCAAATACTGCACAGTTCAAACCTCAGACATCTTGAAGTGGGAGCCTCAGAGTCTAAAAACTTCCTTCTGCTGGAGTGATGAGAATCGCTGTGTTGGGACAACCATTCCCATTTCTCATAATTAAGGAGGCAAGGGAGGAGTTTTGAATTCTTTAGGTCTGACACTTCACTAAAGAAGCAGTCATGTTTAGGGAGACTGAAACAGATAAACCTCTCTCAAAATGCTGAGGCCAACTCTCCTCCCATCTAAAGCAGGGAGGTATCTTACAGAATACTTTCTTGGTTCCATCCAGCAGCCTGCACTCCCCTCCTGCATATACGATCTACATGATTAGCTGGAACTGAGTCAACATCCCCAGACTAGGGCACAGGATACAGGAGGATTTTATTACGAGCTGGGTTTCCTGGAGGGAAGTCCAGCTGAAGAGGAGGCTTGCATTCTCCCCAGTCCATTGTTCAGTCAGACTTGGACCCTGTCCTTTTCTGTTTATTTATTCAGACAGCCCATCTGCTTACATACCAATCTGTATGTGTACAGTAAACACTGGACGCTCACTGTAGTGGTAATAACACATTGCAGCTACAAGAATCTCCATCTTCCTAGGTCAGCTGCTAATCTTGCTTCTTTCTGCCCTCTTGTCCCTGCTGCCAGGATCATGCAACACGGTGGGTGCAGGCAGTTGGTACCCTGTGCATACAGACTGTCACTCCCCTGAGCACTGCTGTGTACTACAACTTTCATCAGATGAAAAAAATACCTTTATGTCAGCAAAATTTCTTTTTCAAGAGTAATGGAGGTGACAGAAGATTTCATTGCTTAAACGTAAGTATTTACAACAGAGGAAGACATTTTTATTTTTTTTTCCCATTGATTTTATGACCACTGTGTGTAGAGACTAAGGAATCAGATTATGGCTAGTTAGAATTAACTTCGTTGACTTTGCAGTTCAGGCTGTAGCTATCTATTTGGCAACAACATAGCTTAACCCATGTTAACTCAGTTATTTCTCTTTGCCTCCTCCCAGAAACATGCGCCATCCTCATGCTGTGGAGTTTTCCCCAGTAACACATTTACCTTTCCCAGACTTTGGAAAACATAGATGTGAAAATAAATTCAAACACATCTGGAGTTATAGAGGAGTGATTGAAGTCCAAGGAGCACCTCTTGCTGGCTTCGACTTAGGTAATACAAGTAAAAATAGTGGTGGAGATGACTGAGAGAGGTCATCTTTCCATATGCTTTTCCTGTTCCTATGGTCCATCCAAGGCATCTGCTTCTGGCTATTGTTGGGGACAGAAAACTGAGCTAAAGGGACCCATTCTGGCTGTTAATACGTTACATCGCCTAGTAACCAAACACAAGCTGGCTGGGGTCCCTGCTAGTCCAACGGAGCTGAAATTTGCATGGACAGGTTCTCTGTCTCCAGTTGCTTGTAACAGTTGTAGATTTGGACTAAGCAAGCATCTCTCAGTGGTAGAACTGCTCATTTTCATCCAGGTTGATCATTCATGGAGAGAATGGATCTGTCCAAGGAAGGAAGGAAGGAAGGAAGGAAGGAAAACAGGCAGGCTGTTTTATCTTGAATTTTTTGGTTGCAAAGCCCATGTTGGCTCTGTCTGTTCTAGTGAGTTGGCACTGTGTGCACACAAAATTTCATATTTCCTTTATGAATTGCTGAAATTCCAGTCTTGTCTGGCAGAAGGGTAAGTTCTACATAAAGAACAGTATCTGTGGAGACTTTCTGAAAATAAATCAAAAACCTGAGAGACTAAGAAAAATTTAGAGAACTGGAGATGCGTCAAACCATTTTGCCCAGCTTCATATTGGTGCAGTTAGGATATGAGTCTTCCACACAAACACAAAGCCCTAGACACAAATTCCAGAGCTATTGTTCAAACATCCATATTAGTTCTCTGGAGAAGAGCATGTCTATACACGCAGCCATTCGGCCACCATAGAGTATTGCTTGTAAGCCATATGAGCAAGTGCCTATGGGATTCTCTAGATAAATACACTTGTTCTGGTGATCACAAGCTGAATTACCCAAGTGCGCAGGCTCTGTTGGCTTGCAAACTCATCCTATGCAGCAGATCGATACACAGTCAGCACGTTCATTTAAGCAGCGCTTTTAGCATCTTACATCCTTCCTCCCACTTTATGGTGCCTTTGTGCTACAAAGGCTCTGTTTGATACCAAAAAATAATTTGGGATCAGTGGCATCTGATAACATGGAGGAATACTCCATGAAGCCGTCCTTCATTTTATGATCTGCATAACTACAACAAGTCTTGCTTATTCTGGGTATTTGCATCTTATTCTAGATATTCAAATGCAATCCACCTTCCAAATGTTCCCATTTGTGCACCAAGCCTTCTCAGCCTCTCTAGCTTAATCCTAAAGTATAGCCTTACTGTATACTTTGTTTCTATACCAGAAGTCACTGACACTCCTGCATCAGACAAGGGCATCTATTCAAGGAGTTTAACTGGTCAAGAAAGAGGGATATAGTTACAGACTTATAACTCACTAGTTCTGCCAGTCCCTTTCTCTGTGTAGATAAACTCTGCATGTCCAAGGGGTTTCTTCTCCCTGCTGACACATCCATCCTTCTCCCCAACAGCACAAACTCATTCCTGGGCAGACAAAATGAGATCCTTTAGCTACTAAAGGCATCTTCCTGTCTGGCTCAACCTAAGCACTGCTACATCTGGAAGAAATGACCTGGCATTGACAGTCAGAGTCAAGAGCAGATGAGTAAATAAACACTGAGATGTAAACCCGTGAATTCAGACTATGGCACCCAGCTGCATTCTGTTGTTCCTCCCTTTATCAAGGAAGGCAGGGTCACCCCCGGGAGGTGAGGCTAAGTTGTCAGCAACTGCATCAAATCAATGGCCTATGCCACGTGACAACAAATGGAAAACCTACGCCAAGGGGAAAAGGCATGTCTGCTCATCATCCCACCAACTAGGGGATGGCTGGGAGCGTTCAAGTCTCTCCTGCATTCTTTCTGAATATAAATACAGGCTTCTGTTGTGACATGTGATTTCTTCTTGGCCCCTGGCTAAACTGTTTCTTGTGTCAGTGAGCCTAGGAGGCAAACGGGTCCTTCTGCTGCATCCACACAGATTATTGACTTCAGCTGGCTCTGAAAGCTACATCAAAGTGTCTGTGCTGAATGCATTTAGATGTTTTAAGGAAGAAAGCCTGTTTTCTCTCACTAAGAGAACTCTTTCTCCAGTAGTGGCTTTCACTGTGTCTGTCCTGCACAGCATAGCATGGTCAGCAAGTGAGGTATAGGAAGTGAAAAACCCGATAGACTGAAAACCAACAGATGAATCACAGCAAGTCAAGAATGAATAAAGGAAGGCAACTTAGAAACCTCCTGTAATTAGAACAGCATGATTTGGCCTCCAATCACCAGAAAGAGTCATCTAACACTTAGTGATTCACTTGTTTTGCCATAAGAATGATGTCTTATACCACGTGTGTACTTTTTTGGGTGTGCAGTTTTGAAAGACAATATAACCTAAAGCTTTTGCCAGCAGACAGCTGATACATGGAATGTCAGACCTTGCCGCAGCTGGTAACTGATCCCTTGGTCACCTCGCCAAAATTACCTACTGTGGTGACCTCTTTACTGGCACGGCCTACAAATCCTAAATGACCTGAAAGTGAACCCCACGGAGCAGGCTCACAAGACAGTGCACACAGTAGAGCAGCTTTCAGAGCTTTCCTCATGCTAAGGGCACACATGGAGGTTCTCCTGGATGCTTAGGCTGGTATCTCTGTGATTCATATACCAATGGTTCCAGTAGCCTTTTTCCAATGCCATCAACAGAACAAAGTCAGGTCAAGCTCCCTATGGAGAGTGAAGGCAGTGTCATTTTTGTAACAGTTCATCTTCCTGATCCAATTCCCTGTGCAGTCACATAGATATTTGGTGGCACAAGGGAGTGCTGGGCAGAGCTATTGGCCAAAACCAGCGTGAGCATGAGAAGGCCTTTTTCAGTGGCAACCACAACTAATTTTGGTGAAACTATGATGTAAAGCTATGAGTAACCTGAAGACAGGCTGAGAGCTGTGGTGGTAAGTGGAGAAGGATGAGCCAAGAGAGGGATGGAAAGTAAAAGGTATTGCTACCAATGTGAGAGGCGAGGGACATGACATTTGTGGCACTCTTCTGCTTAGATAAGAGTGAAGATTATATTTTTGAAAGATGGAGGAAAAGATACTACAGTAATTTTGATATATGGTGACTAAAGTCAGGCTGATATGTTGCTCTGTGGATAAGTAAGGACTCTATTTGAAAGAAGACACACAGAAAGTATCTGCAAAATCTAGACATGGCCTAAATATGAGCACCTAGAAAAAAAAGTTCTCAGTTAAAAACAAATAAATGTGTACAGGTTGGGGAGGCAGCATTTCTAGTAAACTGTAAAAAGAAGAGATAGGACTGGAGTAGACAATACAACCATCCACTGATAGTTAAACTGTTTTTTGTGTACATAAAATTACCTGGAGATTAGCTGAAGGAGAAGAAAAGTGACCAAAAGAAAAGCCCTCTTTTTTGGAAGCTGAAGGAGCATACAATGATGAAGCAATGAAGGAGGTAGAAGAAACCACAAGATGAACATCAGGGAAAACAAAAGGTAAAAGGAAAGCCTGTGTTTCAAAAAATGCCTGGTATATCAGAGAAGATGGGAACTGCTCTGAGAATTGAATTAAACATGGTATTTAGAAAATGTGACATAGCACACTGATGCTTACAGTATAGAAACTAGACTGGAGAGGGTTTAGGATGGATGTATAGGATTCCAAGTAATGGATTTATACATTCAGTTCAATGACTTTGTGAATGAAAGGCAAGAGGGAGATGGAGTGTCTGGAGGTGCTGGAGAGACAAAGTCAGGAGTAGGATGGGAAGAAGAGTCTGTTCTGCTTGCTTGTGTCCTTTAGAAATTCATATTACAGTTTCCAGCAAAGGTCAGTATAAGGAAGATGGGTTGCCACTGCCTTTGCCTGGCTATTTGTGGTATGACTGTAAAGTATCATACACAAACATTCTTTAGTTCTTTTCTTCACTTAGATCTTCTCTCCCTGTGGTCTAGTTTGTTTGTCTTCTCCTCGGAGGTTTGCCACTGATGAGACAGTGCTCTACAGAGGAGGAAGCTTTAGAAACACAGAAATTAGAGATGGAAAATTCCTCTGTAAAAGATCAACTAGCCCACTGTGCTTGGTAGGCCAAGGGATAAACACGAGCGTTGTGCTTATTTAAAATACCGCAAGAAGTCGTCTCCTGGAGTAACTGCTCCACCAGGCAGTGGATCTTAAATCCAAATCATTTTAACAGTGCTCATCCTTATCTTCTTGCCTTGTTTCACCTGAGTTTCTCTTTCCTCACAATAATAATGCTCTCACTTCTGCAAACTTAAAGAGTTGTTCTCCCACTGTGCCTACTTTGTGTAGCTTTGGATCCGATGTGCCATGTACAACTGTGTTTAGCTCTCTGTGCTCACGTGACAGCATCTCTAAATCAATACTCATCACTTCCACTTAAAAAACAAATACATTAATTCCTTTTTGTTAGCTGATGTCTTTTGAAGAAGAGACATTCAGGACAAAATGTAGTATTCTGGGGGGTTTATACTACAGTGCCACTAACAGAAGCCTTAGTTACAGTTTCTGTTTATGAACTCTACTATTCCTTTGTTTTCTTGTTTCTAATTTCTTTTTCCCCCTCCTGTCATCTCAAATTATAGGCATGTCTAATTTACTGTCTTCTCTCCTGCTATTTTAGGTCTTTTCAGTGTTACAGCTTCTGAAAATCCGTCTTCTCAATAAATAGGTGTGATTTGAATTATTTTTCACTAGCTGTAGTATAGCTGCATTTTTCCTTGTGGAATTACATTTTGTTTCCTGAATATCATTTGTGACAGAGCTTTGACTTGTAAAATTAATAGAATAATGTACCCTTAACCACAGAGCTTGGCAGTGTTTTCCTCCCCTCTCTTCCCATCCCCACCCCTCCCTTCCTCTCCTCAAGCTCAAAACCATAAAAATGAATATTAAAAGACAACTAAAGAAAAAAAAAAATCTGTTATCTTTGCAGGAGTTGTTTAAGCTCCATAACATCACTGATATATGGAATTTTTGCACTACAGCCCCAAGAGAAAGGTGAACTGCATCCTTAAATAGATCACATAATATCACTGAGAACTACCAGACTTCTTATCCTCATTGTCTGAGCTGGGATAGGGGATTGCTGCTCCCACCTTATCCCCAGCCATCTGCACCACGGTCCTTGCTAGTATCTGCAAGGTAACTTCAAGTGTAGCTATTGCCTAATCCTTTGCTGTTGAAATCATTCACTTTAGCTAAAGTCCATTTTGTTCTTGTTTGTGTGCCCTCCCCCTCTTCATTGGACAGCTGAAGCAGCTACTCCAGCATATGGAAAGGAAAGAGATCTTTGGTGGCTAGGATAAGAATAAGCCAAAGGATGGTGACCTCTTAACCTGGTTCAGCTGCAACCCTTAGCTTTTTGAAAATTAGCACCAGATTTAGGAATGCTCTTCAGAAATTATGATGACTCTCCTCATTGCCCTCCTCATAGACCACACTATGGGTCTTTTCCCAGAACTTGCTTTTGGGAAGCATATGATGCTGAAGACCTGTTAGATCACAGCCAAAGCAGAGGCATTATGTTGCAGATTCATCCCATCATCAAGTGCATTATAAAGCAAACCAAGAAAAGGTCACATCTCTTACTTACAACTCTTGTTGTCTGGCTCTTATTGAACCCTGGGCCATGTGAGAGCAGGATATGTGTCTGCTCAGGGCTGTCTTGCTATAGAACATGCTTCAGAGAGGCTATGTGGTGTTGAGGCAGAGTGTCAAAAACAAAATTAAGGCTGTAGCTACTTTTCATATATCTGTTCATTGTATAAATATCTGCAGCAATGTCACTGATGTTGTCAGTTTTCCTGTTTTCCAGTTCTCTGGGATTAGACTTGAACAAGGCCATAGTAGAGTTGACTCCTCTCACATAAAAGCAGACGGTGGTGGTCCATTTGCACCATTTATTGGCTTCAGTGCTGAGGGCAGATGTCTGTAAATTATCACTTGTCTGTGTAAAGAAGGGAGCTTTCATTGGAAACCACACCCTTCTCATTTTACTCTAACCAAAGCTAAAAGGATAAAAGGAGTTCTCAAAGGTCATTTTTCTCATCTGTCAATCTAAGCATAACTCATTTCTCTTCAGTTCCCTTTCACTGCAACCCAATTCCACTCAGGTAAGCTTTAGGGCAGGATTTACCTTGCCTAACTTTAAAAGCCAAGTGTGTATAATAATAATAATCCTAGATAGATAAAGTTAGGTAAAATGAATCCCACCAAAGTCTTTTATCTCTTTTGGCTGGGTTAATGTTTCTAATTGTCTTTCTTGTCTGCCTTTGCTGTATATTAAAGCCTTCCCAGTACCTTCCCAAGTATCTCTTCTGAGAGAGAACTGTGAGCCCTTCCTCCCACTAACAAGGACTCTCTTTTTCACAGAAACCTCACTTCTTCCTAATGAGGAAATAAAAGAGGACCTCCCCCTTCCTCCCTGTGTGGTGGTAGCTCTTTTCAGCTCTTTCCTACCTCTTCTCCCACAGGCAGAAGTCCAGCCATACATCGGGCTGGCCACATGTGTTATGGCAATGATGTCCCTTGGCGGTAGTCCTGGAGCTAGAACAACATGGGTATGGCAAATAGCTTCCCCCTGGAGTTCCACAGCTCTGCTTGTGCAGGTATCCGTCTCACACCTGAAACATATTGCCAAGTTTTGATTCATAACCATGGGAGTTAAAATTTTGGGAGAGATGCCAGTTTGTGATCTGGGGTTTGGTGTTGTTGTTGTTGTTTTTAGAAAACCTGAGAATTTCTCTTAGATGGAGCATGCCATGTGACCAGCTATGGATGGTCACCATTCTCTTCACCTACAAATTCCTTAGGATCTTTGCTGGCCCATAGAGAACAATTCAGCTATGATAAATCACATCCTTGCTTCTGCAGTCAATCTACCCATAGTGGCAGTCACTTCCCAGCTATCCACGAGCCACAGATTGGGACCACCACTCAAACTACACTTCAGGATTGCTGCCTTTGAAAAATTACCTGTTACCTTGAAAAGCAGGTGTAGAATGAATGACAATATACACTTTTAAGCATTAGTAGGTTAACAGATGCACTAAAATTTTATGTACTGGAGAGATACCAACTCTTGTTACATCCCACATCAGTCTGGGACAGGCAACATATTTTTGTGTTGATACAGCTTGCAGTAAGCCTTGCTGCAAGCCTTGGGTACTGATTTCATATTCATAATAGTAAATCCTATTTGTATAACTAATAGTAGCAACGGGCAGCAGGTTAAGGTTCACACTGCCTCAGTGAGACTTTGTTTTACACATCTAGAGATAGTAAAAGAAGAAGAGATACATGAGAATACCTCTCCTACAAACACATACGACAAGCGTTCTCATTGACATTTGCTATGGTTATCGACTGAAAGACCTCAGAGTGTTAAAGGACCCCAGCATGGGCTGATGGTTTAATATATTGGTTCCAGAGCAGCATCAGGTTTTCCTTATTTTAAGACCAGATGCAACATAGCTGTAAAGTTACAATTTGAACTCTCTTAACAAGCAGCAGTGCATTGGGTTACCAACCATTAGCAGTACTGTACATAAACTTAATTCACAAGACCATCAGCAGCAGTTAGAGAAAATGATACCACTTTACCATTTTGGTCCATCTCCTTTAAACATTTAAAAATCTCATCGCTTTAAATTAATTAACAGCTCTCCAAAACTCGGTGTCCCTCTTTAAGTTACACATTCTGTGCGATTGCTCCCTGATTGTAACTTATTCCGGCTTTTCAATCTCCTTAAAGACCCCGAATTGCAAGTGTTGGGTTGTGGTGGTGATTGTGATTGTTGTTTTTGTTGTTGTTTTTGTTTTTCTCCTCTCCTCTCCTCTCCGCAGTTTCCTGCCCGATACCTGCCGCAGGCTGCGACAGCTGAACAGAGCACACTACTCCGGGCTGCGGCTGCAGAGGAGGAACCTTGAACCGTGAGATCAAAATAAAATAAGCCCTATCTTTAAACGGCACGTCCCCTTCCCCCGCGCTGCACGTTTTATTGGCCATAACGACCCGTTCCTTTATGTGTAGCTCAGTGTGAAGGCAAATTCCGTGCCCCGAGTCAGGCCTGCGAGGAGCCGGTGGCAGGTCCAGCATCTCTCGGTCCAGTCGGCAAGACCCCCCCGGGAGTGACCGCGGGCTGGAGCCGGGAAGCTGCCCCGGGGGTGGAAGCGGCGGAGCCTCCGGCGGGGCCCGGGCCGGCCGCCGTGCCCCGGGAAGGGCCTCTGGAGCTCCCCCATCCTTTCCTTTCCTTTTCTTTCGCTAAAGGTCAGAAGAATTTAAACTTCCTGACTCTGCCGGGACGGGTCGGGGCGGGCTTTCCCCGACCCCGCAGCGGGGTGGGAGACCGGAGGAGGGCTGCCCCGCTCCGCCCGACCCGGCCGCCTTTTGTCTCTGCTGGGAGGAGCCAGCAAGAAGCAGATTGTAAAAATAAAGACTTGGCTGGCAACCAAGAAATGTAAAATACTGTCCGGCCGGTGGCAAATCTCGCCAGATCGCGGCGAAGCGGCAGCCCGGGCCCGTCCGTCGGTAGGGGCGGAGGAGCGCGGCGCGCCTCCGGCAGCCGCCCGCCCGGCGCGGTGAGTGCGGGGGGGCGCTGGCGGGAGCTGGCCCCGCTCGGAGCGGGCTGCGCGGCCGCGGGGCTTCGTCGGCGGGCCTGCCCGGGTGACGCGGGCATCAAACGGGCGCCGTTGCCCGTGCGAAAGGGACGCTTACCGGGGGGGCAGCTTGCGGAAGAGAGGGGGCTGAGCCGGCTCCCCTCTCCCGGCTGTGTCTCTGAAGCAAAGCACAGGCATAAAACTTGGGTAAGTGCTCTATTTAAAAATATTAAAAATAGACTCTCCTGCTCCATAGCGCTGCCGAATGAGTCATTTCTAAACCAAATGTCTCGGTCTAACCTTCCCCCCCTACCAGGAGACACAATAATTCTGAAACTGGGGGTGAAGGGATTTTTCTCCTCTCTTTCTCTAAATAAATTGAATTAGCACGTAGCCGCTGCAAGAGGAGACAAAAGCCGCGAGTAGCAGCCTGCCCCCTTAAAAAAGGGAACTATAGCCTGGCCTCTCTGTCATGATGATGCCACCCGTGTTTATCCGGCAAGTGCTTAAGAGCCCCAGGAATATTTACAGTGCTTTCCATTTTTCCTGGACATAATCTACTTTTCGATTCCTGCAAATGCCAAACCTGTCCCTTTCCACCTTCTTCTCTACGAGACAGCCAGAGCCGTGCGTCATGCCAACAGTCACCCCAGTCCAGGCAGCTCCTGGCTCTCTATGCTGAAAAGAATAGCCGAAAGCACAGATTTATTATTTTTTTTTTCCCCTGCCTTTTCCAATCATATGATGATTAGTTCATGATGACCCCCATCAAGTGGGCTGTTTCGACTAGAGGGATTTTTTTGTTTGTCAGCAATAAGCGTTATTTACAAGCAACGCTGCAATTTTGTGGTATGAAAGGTTTCGTTATGCAGAGCTCGCTGGTACCTGATCCAGTGTGCACGGGCTGTTTACATCTTGCTTGTAGTGCTGTGTGTGGATGCGTATTTAATGTACTTACCCACGGGTTTTATTTCACAGTGGGGCAGCATGCACAAGGCACGGAAGCTGATGTGTTGGCTATGGAGGTTTTTTTTCTAAAGCAGATGCCGCAGTCCAAGTGTGCAGTAGTTCTAGTGGTACAGAGAGATTGGCAGAGAAAAGACATTGTTCTCTCTTGATAAACAGACTTTCCCAAAAGTAGAAAACCAGCTAGTTAGGGATAAAATTCTGTCATCCAACCCCTGTGAAGAACTATGTTAGCACTTTGGCAATAAATAATGACATATAGCTGAAAATACGTGCAATAAAAAATGCCAGCTATTTTACAGCCACATGAAGGATGTTAGGTTTGAAAACATGATTTGTGGTAGCAACCCAAATCTACTGACTTTTCTATGTAGGTAAGTGGAGAATTGTGATGTAAAAGCATTTGCACTTCTGTTTTCTATTTAGGTTAAATTTTTCCTATTAAAGCTCTTCATATTTTTTACAGCTGAGAGAGACCACTGTGATTGATTGACCTGTCACATAGGGTGCACAGCGCTCAGTGATTCCCACAGGTTTGTGATTTTTCTTGTAGTTGTAACATGTAAGAGATTCATGAACTTAGAATTGCTACTAATGTCTAAAAAAATCAAAATATTATTTTGTTGTGTTCCAAAACACAAGAGAAAGCAGACTTCATGTCCCAAGTAAATGAAAATTTCACAGCAATCTGGGAAATGTATGCCCTTGATACACATTTTGTAGACAACAGTGGCATTCTTGGTAAGATTTTAGTGCCATAGACTTCTATAACATATTGGAGGGAGGTAAATTCTAGGATTTGGGTCAAAAAGCAGCTGCTTTTTGGTGAAGTTAGGAAAAAACATTTCCAGAGGCAGATTATTCTGTGGTTTTCTATGCTGCATCTCTGATGGGAATAGCTATCAAGTCAGGTAGGGTGCATTGCACTGGGTTCTACGTGGATGGTACCTGCAGGTTGGCAGTGCCAGGGGTGGGCAGGGGAGTTCGAGTACACTGAAGCCCATATGCCAGTCTTTTTTGCCATGTCAATTTAATAGCCATATTTCCTTATGGCAGTTTTACAGCAGAGTTAAAGTGGCAGTTTTGCATTTGTCTTCAGCCTTCAAGATAAAATTCTTTGTCATTATTTTTTATGCAGTGTGTTTATGGGCTGTCTGATGTCAGCTGAGACTCTGATAAGACTTCCAACGTTCGCTTTCAAAGTTCAGCTGGAACACAGGTAGTGTTTATTGACTCCTCAATCCCTTTTGGAAGAATTTCAGTTCCTTAAATTTGCAGCAACCAGAGGTACAGAATAGGTGAGATATTTAATCTTTTATTTGAGAAATAAGTTGAGGTAGCTTCCATTCTTATGGAAAGAGTGGAGGAATGGGACTTAAATGCAGCACCAAAGGCTTAGAACTAGCATTAGGCAAATGATACTAGAATTGTATCCTTTTTGTAACTCATTTTCCATTAGTCCAGTTTTCATAGGTGACTTTTCTAGGAGCCTATATTATCTGTGGGTTTTTCTTCCCCCAAATGTATGGCCTTTTGTACTCATTGTTTCTGCTGATGTGAATTCAAGCATAAATCTACACTAAGTATGTGCTGGGTTCTGGGGCTTATTCAGTAGGGCATAACAACCCATTCTTACTACACAAGATGGGGCTAAGTACAACTCTGAAGATTGTGCTGAGGATTTTAGCAAAATCCCAGTTATACCAGAACTGGCTGAGGGTGGGCTGTGATGTAGAAGCAGAGTACTTAACTGCCGTGTTTTGTAGCCCCAGGGTTAAAAATGCAGGATGTACTGATGTTTTTAATAACAACAACTGGAATGTGAAACAAAAAAAACCCAAAAACAAACAAAAAGAAATAAGTACGAAGTGCAAGAAAGCACAGAGATGATAGATTGTCATTCTAGTTACAGCAGACATAGTTCCTAAAGTAACTGCAATTGCTGACATATTATTTGATTTTGATGAAGTATATCCTGAATGCTTTCTGATTAACATTCCCAGAAAATTAAATGTCATTATATTTAGACTGATAGGACTTTTTTTTTCTTCTTCTTCTGAAACTGTTCTCCCCCTGCTCCATGCTTCTGTATGGCATCTTTAAGAAAGCGTCTGTGTCTCCCTTGTCTTTTCTCCTCTTGTAACTTTATGTAGCTTGTAATTAATTGTAAATTAATTTGTGAATTTCACCGCATTTGACCAAGGAAGGAAAGGTCTAAAAGGATAAAGTTTCTCTGAGCTTTGTGAAAATGTTGTCAGAGACCATGCTGAAGGAAGAGCTCTTGGAAGAGGTTATTGCCTCCTGCACGTGTGAAATTCAGAAGGGAACGTGATGTGAGAGAGCAAGGCTCATTTAGTTCTGCTGCTTATATAACCGCCAAATATGAACAGTTTACTTGTTGAGCAGCTATGGCTTTTATTCCTTTTAAATACAAGCCAACAGCTTCTCTGTATGCTATGCAAAACTGTGCTGTGAGCTCACTATGCTGTGAGCTCTACAGACTGTTCAATGTACTTTGTAGTTTGTTTTGAATGAGTTAATGCATGTATTTCCTGAGTTTTGCTGCAGATGCTACTTTGGAGTTATTTGAAACAGGTTGAAGCTGCAATAGTTGTTCTGGGTTTGAAAACCCATTTGTCAATTCAATCCAAAAGCCTTTTCTACCAGTGAAAGTTTGGTGGCTTACTCATACTTGTGTCATTCAAGTGATACATTCCTGACCTGTTTTGCTCCAGTAGGGATGCCCTCACTAGGGCATCTATTAAATGCTGATCCTGACAGTGAAAGGAAATAACTGTTTGTGTGTGCGTCATCTTTTTTCATGTTTTCATGCTATGGCTTGTTCCCATATAACTGTACTGATTAAAAGTCATTCCAGTAACCAATGTAGTTTAAGACTGGTAGGGCTGTTAATAACATAGGTCATTGAACTAGGGGCCTGAGCTCCTCGGTGTACTGTTTTGCTGTTAAATCAGTTGTGGTTTTTAGAGTGTAACAGCTTCAGTAAAGCCTTTCTTATGGAACTGGAAAAAAATGCAGTGGTGATTTTAATTACACTTTCTGAAGTGAGCTGTGTCCTGGTGGATGAAGCTCAAAAGAGGGATGCAGATAAGCTTGCTGCTTAAAAAAAAAAAAAAGAAATCTGTGCTAGCTGCTGTGATTAGGACAGTTCTACAGTGAGTTCATTCATAAAGGATGGTTACTGTAGCTGTCATGGATACAACTTTATGGAATGCCTAAAAAACCCTAATGCTTTCAGTTAATGAGAAAGTGGTGATAAATCTCCACTTTTCCCCCTCTCCTCCCTTCTTTCTACTAGATGGGATTCTTATTTAACCAAAGAGTTAAGAGTATTTTTTCAGTCCCAGTCCATCAGTTTTATGATTCTGAAACGCTGCTACATTCTTGTTTTGTACCTTCCCTAGCTAGGGTTTTTTGGTGTGGTAGTTGCTTGTACAGGGAATTTGTTTCAACCACATTAAATCAGTTTTCAGTGCATCTGATTCAAATTTGTCTCTAGCTTCATACTGATCAGCTAAGTGATTCTGATGAGGTGGTGTTCTCTATTCTCTACCCAAGCATTTCAGAGGGTTTTGCAAACCTGTGGTGCCTTTTAATAGCAATAACAATTTTCTCCATTTTTGAATCATATGAGTCCAGAAAATTAAGTAATGCTTTTGAAATAACACAGCAAACCTGTGGTGGACAGCAAAATAAAGTGGGTTTTATTTGTTTGTTGGCTTGGGGTTTGTTTGTGGGGTTTTTTTTTGTGTTGGTTTGGTTTGGGGTTTTTTTTGTTTGGTTTTTTTTGTTAGGTTGGGGTTTTTTTGTCTTTTGTCTTAGATGATATTCCTATATTATCATATATTTATTTTTCTACATGTTCTTTACTGTGACCTGATCCCTTTAGTTCCCACTGACCTGGCTCGCTTTGTGCCATTACTGATTTCTTATGTTTTTTAAATGAGGAATTGAACTATCACATATATAGCTATGAAGTAGCAGCCTCTTTCTAAGTGGCCATCAACTCCAAAGGGGTTGTAGTGGTCTCTGAATTACAGAGAAGCTTCTCAGATCATGATGAGATATAAGCAAAGGGTATTTTTTTTCCCCTTCTCATATATTTCCTCTCACTCTAAGCAGATTCTCACTTTGAGTTTCAGGTTTGCTTTAACCTCTGGCATTCAGATCATAACTAAGTGGAAACCACTGTGTTTCTTTTCAAAAGCTACATGCGAATTTGTTTGAGATGTATTATGAATAAAGGCATGACATGGGTTCAGTTTTAAAAGGGAACATGCAGATAATGGGTGCATACTAGAGTGTCAACACTCTGTATTCAGAGGGCTGTTTTCCATTATTCTGTTGATGTCACTTCTTTCACATACTGCATTTAGATAGTTAAAATCTATCAAGTTTAATTAAAGGATAACTGGAGCAAGTAGAACAGCTCCAGACTACTTATGGGCTGCTAGGTTGCTGCCTTCACGATAGAGTAGCTCAGCAAAAGAGTAATAGTGGAAAAAAAAACCAAGGACACCTTTTACTTTTGAGTCAGCTTTGGAAAGGAGAGGTAGATCACATGTATCTTTGTTCTCTCCAGCTCTGTGGAATAACTTGAAAATCTTCATTAAAGGAGCTTAGAGGGATAGTTTTATTTGGTGAATAGTATCCTGGCTTGGGAGGTGGAAGACATGGGTGTAAATCTGGCTTTTAATGGCTTCAAGCTGGAAGAGGGTAGATTTAGCTTAGAAATTACGGAGAATATCTTCATTGTGAGGGTGGTGAGACACTAGAACAGGTTGCCCTGAGAAGTTGTGAATGCTCCATCACTGGATGTGTTCAAGACCGGGTTGGTTGGGGCTTTGAACAGCCTGGTTTAGTGGGAGGTGTCTCTGCTTGTGGGCAGGGTAGAGTTAGAACTAGATGATCTTTAAGGTCCCTTCAAAGCCAAACCATTCCATGATTCTATCACTTTACTGGCATTTCAACTTCATTTCCTCAGCCAGAAGATGGAGATAATTATTTTTGCTTTTATTAGTAATCTTGCAAGAGCTCCTCTTAATGCAAAGAGTGTTTTGCAGGACTGAGTAGTCCATCCATCTGGGGCTGAGTTTGCCTGGGATGCCTTGGGACTTTGCCATGGTGCAGGCTAGGGAGGGCAGGCTGGGGGTATGGAGCAGGCAGGCAGCGCTTGGCACTGCATGTGCTGGGGCCAGCCAGAGGCTGGCAGGAGGTGTATGATGGGGCTGCAGGTGATGTGTGTGTGTGAAAGGAAGAGGGTGTGGGAAGGACCATTCCTTGAGACTGGGTGCCAGACTGCCTCCAACATTTTTGTCAGTTGAACCTGGATCAAGGATTTTGTCAATCACAGATTTCATTAAGGGTTTAGTGGGCTGGAAGGAGAATCTGCTAACAAGAATCTAGATGGTTCTCTGTGTATTTTTGTGTCTGAGGTAGGATGAAACTGTTCAGTATGGGCCTGCACAGTGCAGTGTGGGATTTTTCTTAAGATTGTGCTTTTTCCACACCCAAAACCATTAAAAAACACTTCTGGTCCGTATTGTAGTATCCGGTTTGTGTATCTTGTGGTCATAGGTCACCAGTCTCAACTGCAGAGAGCATATAAAGGAGAGGAAACTGGGCAAGAGGATATCTTTCTTCATGAAAGAGCTGTTTTTCTACCACTAAAAAAAGTTTGAATAGTAACACATCATGTATATCTGGATAATCCCCCATTCTCAGTTGCTCTGTTTCAGGTGACCTGGGAAATGCTTGCTTGTATGAATTGAGGTTCCTGTGATGTCTCTGCTCTCCCTTTCCCTCTCTTGCCATCTGGTTTAAAGTTACTTTTTGACTTGTGGCTTTTTGGAGTGAATTTAGTCTGAAATAGTGTTGGTGCAAGATTTCTTCTAAGAAGCAAAATCAGTTTTTGCTGCCCTGTCACTTCAATTACTAGCTGTTGCTCTGAGTCTTGCAGAGGAGGCATAAGAGGAATTTAAAATGGTCTATTCTTTTGTTAAGTCTCAGTTACCATGGGCTTTTTGTTTGTCCCAGGATTATTATGAAGTTTCATAATTTGGAGGAATTGCTGCCAGCTTTTTCCTTGGGTTATTCTTTCTTTAGGAGAAAGAGAGAAATTTAGCTATATTGTCTGATCTTGCTTTTCCTCCAGACAGTCCTATGTTGGGAGGGAAAGGTCTTCTCATCAAATCATTTTATAACAACTTCTCTTTTGGTTTTCATGGCTAGCAGGAAACAAACAATATAAAAATTCCTAGTTTGACAACTGTAATATTTTTATAAAAGCTTGTATCTGTGTGTGTTGGAAAAGGATTTGTTTCCATGCTTGAATCTTCTCTTTAAAGATTCAGATTAATCCTAAAAGCGTTTACTCAGATGTGATGAATTACAAGTGGATGAAATTACACTGTTGTCAGATTGACTCATCACCCTGCTTTGCTTCCCCGTTTTAGAACATTGACTTCCAACTCTGAAGAGTTTGCTCACTCGAAGACTTGGGGTTTACAGAGATGACATATCTCCCTTCTTAGAGATATAGAGGGCTTTGATAGCTGGGTTTTGTGATGATAATCACGCATAAGAGGAAAAAAAACCACCAAACCAGACCGGCAAGAAGGTAGGACAGCTGGAAGGGAAGGAAGAGCAATACTTCTATCTCTGTCTTACGACAAGCTTCTTTGCCACAGCAGATATGCACAGTCATCAGGCAAGATAAGGGGAGTGGGAATGTTTTGGGATATATCAGCTGGCGAGCGTTTTGAAATTCCCCAATGCTGTGTAAAGCATTGCCACAGTTTCTGGAGCATGTGGCAGTAAAAGATTATCTTGGCGTGGCTCTATCTCTTATGGAGTTGCTGTACTTTAGACTCCAGGTCTTCATGCCTTTTATAATCAGTGGTGAGAGTTTTGCGTGGTGGGTAGAACATGCTGCACCTTAGTGTCTCCCTTCACTCTGTATAAAAGGAGAAAATAACTTTTCTGTAAAGTTTTTTCTAGTTCTGTGGTTGGTAAATAATAGGACTAAGATCATTAGAAGCAGGTTTTATTTTGTAGTCAGAAAACACTTTAATCTTAGGAAGAGGAGACTGTAGATGTGAGGGAGTTTGGACTGAAAGTTTCTAGGAGGACAGTGTCTCTTTTTGGATATTTCTCTGTAATCCTATGAGAGTTGTCATGACAAAATGAAGAGGAAAACTTTTCTTTGCTGTACTCAGCATTTTGCTAAATCCTGTTCATTCTCAATAGCTAAAATAGCCTGAATACCATGAGGGCTTCTTGCTAACCTGTAACTATGTTAATGCCTTTCTTGCCACAAGGGTAGATTCTCTCGGTAAAAAAGCCAAAAAATTGCATACTGCAGAATGCACACTGAATGTTGCCAAGAAACTGCTAACCCAACCTCCCTGCAAAAATGAAGCCATATATACAAGGCTGCTGTGCTCTGGGGAAAATGTTTAGTGGAAACTAATTGCTGTGAAAGGACAAGCTGGTCTGATGGAAATGTTTGGTTGGGTCTGGGTGCTTTATTATTATACCTTCAGGTGCACAGGATCCGCAAACTGCTTATGGATTGTGGTTATATTTGAGTACTGCTTCATGGCTAGTCTGCCTTCAGAGTGACAGTTTGCTATGCCTGACATTTAACAGCTAGGTAAGATCTAGATAAGATAGATGTGTAACTTTGAATTCTGAAGAAATTAAAATAAGACTCTGAATCCGGTCCTAAAGCTGAAGATCTTGTCTTAAATTCCTGATGAGGTTGACTTCACAGTAACACAGGATTGCAGACTGGGGTTGGGGGAGGAAGGGTAAAGAGGGGGTGTCTTATCTTCTTTTTACAGCCAAGAGCCTGTTGCCTGAGTGACTTGAGCAATCTGCCTGAGTAACTTGAACAGAGATTAAGGAGAAAAAAAAAAGTATGTTTCCGTGAGCATAAACAGGCACCTTCCCTTGGTAAGAGGTGCTCAGGAAATTTGTCGTGGGGCCCTTGTAATGCCACAGTTCTGCTGCTGTGGAATCAGCCTCATAAATCTATAGCCCAAGCTCAGGAGAGACCTGTGTTTTACTGCTTGCGCAGGACGGGATGAAGAATTTCCTACACAAACTTTAAATATATGTATATTAAGGTACAGAGGTTGGTCTTGTGATTTACATTTCTGAATTTAAGCTTTCTCCTTACAGCTTAATCTAAATAAAATTAATATAAATGCAGCTTTATAAAATGATTTAATTGCTGGGGAGAAAGATACTTGTGTGCACTTACAGCACCTGGAATAGTAATAGGAGGAGGCTTGTGGGCTAGCACAAACATCTTAACCACTGCTTGCTAGCCCTGTTAAATGCCTACAGATGATCTAAGGTAACACTTACATTGCATTTTATAGCTCTGAAAAATATAGGCTGTTTTTCCTGTGTAAAAATTGTTAAGCTAGAACTTTTACTGCACTGCTAGGAGAAGTGAACTGTCCCTCTTTCAGCTGTCAGCTTTGGAACTTGGAGACAACAAATATTGACCCAAATACTTGTTCTGCAACAGAAATATCCATCACACTTGTTCTTTGCCACCTCTTGGTATGTTGTGAGGAAAACCTGCCCTTGGCTCTCCAAGGTGCTGTAGCATTTTTCCTCCAATGATTTCTGATGCGGTTACAATTGCCAGTAGAGAAGTTGGTGGAAGATTGAAAAAGTGTGGGCAATGTCAAATGAACTGTTATTTAAAAATGCACACAGAAGACCCTGCTGATTTATTTGTATTATTTCACATTTCTTCTTAATTTATGATTTTTTTTTTTTTTTTTCTTAAAATGGAATGGAGCAGCCACAGAATTAAGAGATTGCGGCCCTTTCAAGCAACAACAGTCAAGGCTAAGCTCATGTTGTGAAAGACTGGCTGGGCTTTGTCATCTATAAAGACAGACAGAAGTTGTCTAAAGACAGAAAAAAAAAATGCACTTGTAGCAACATTTCAGTTCCACAAAAATCTGTGCAAACTGTATTTAGCACATGGGTGACTAACAACTCTATTTATTTCTTGAATAGCACCAAGAATGATAGTATTGCATATTTCAGTGCCTAAAATATGAGGTGTTTTCTTTGTGTTTTCTCCTTTAACTTCCTTGGTGGCAGGGTGTACAGTGTCCATGGCGTGGAATGGGCTTGCGAGGGCCTCGTGGTGGTTGATCAGAGTCTGACAAGGCCATGCCGAGGCAGAGAGAAAAGTTCTCTCAGCATGAAATGTGGCTGGCCCCGCGGGAGGAAAGCTGCTCTTTCACAGGTGAAAGAGTTAGTATGGCTTGAGAAGTGGAAATAGTTTCCTGAAGCTGAGCACTAGTCAAACTGGAAGCACTGTGCAGATACACAATATTTCTTCAGCTTATCAGCTTTCTTTTCACTTTATGCTGAAGATGTAGTGGAAAAGAGGATTTTACTTTACAATTTTTTTGTTTGTATTATTTTTTCCTCCTCTCCTTCCTACCACATCTCCATTCTCCAAACTGTCAACTACATCTATTGCTTGTATTCATCTGAAATGGGAAGATTTTAAAGTACAGAAGGTTTGCCAAAGTTGTGGTTTTTATCCAAGCTAACTTCTTCTGTTTCTGTGGTTTACTTGGACTACATATTCATCTATATGGAGATGATGATCAGAGTGGAAAATAGGGGCATTTCATATTTGGCCTAGAAATTACTTCTCATTCTGTAGAAAACAAAACCAACATACAAGTCCTGTGTACTTTCAAAATATCTGGTTGTCAAACCAGATATTCTGTATTTTGTAGAAACTAGCTATTGTATCCTTTTTGTAATGTACTGGTAACGAGTGGGTTTTTTCTCTTGCACAACACTTCTCAAAAAAACCCCACTGTGTTTATTCATCTTTTGTTCCTTTCTGGGGAAATAGTTTTCTATTTTCTCCAGTTTCTACTACTTTCTACAGGCTGAATATAAAGGTATTTGTCAAGTGCCTCTGGCAGAAGAGTTTAGGCACTCAGTTCTTACATCTCTGCTAACTGAAATGGAAAGTGAGACCATGTTTGTATTTCTAACTGGTCATTATTTAAGGGGCAAGATGAGAAAGGAGGCTGCTGTTGAAGAACTCTGGAAGATTTACCCAAATTTGCTGCTAATGGTATAGGATATTTTCGCCCTTCCTTTCTCTATCTTGTTCTTTTCCTTTCTCTTTTCTTCATGGGACTGCTCCAATTCCTTTATCATCTTGTATTGCATGTCCCTGTCACAACCTGCCGCTGCAGGGAACTGACTCTTTGCTTTTGCTGCAGGCTGTGTCCTTGGGTTTGAAGACTCATTGTGTTTACGGAGATTGACTCTTGAACCTACAAGAGAAGAGACTTTCTGACAGCCCTGCTCCACTCCATCTGACCCTATGACTGGAGGGTTCACTATAGCTCCATCCTTTGCTCTTCAGTTCCACAAGATGGGATCATTCAGAAGGCCCCGGCCTCGCTTTATGAGCTCCCCAGTCCTCAGTGACCTGCCACGGTTCCAGGCAGCCCGGCAGGCTCTGCAGCTCAGCTCCAACTCTGCCTGGAACAGGTGAGCAGGACCCACATGGGCTGAGCTCTCACCCTGCAGCAGCCCCATGATAAGGGCCATGCATATTTGAACTTTGTGCTTTAGACCATTTATGGTTAAACTCATCTGTTTATAAGCGTGCATGAAGTTTTGGCATGCCCAAGCTTTGCCAGCATTGGAAGCTTCAATGGAGGTGAAAATATTAGACCTAGTGGTGCTCAACCTTGGGTTTGGCCAACGTTGTTCAGAGGTATTGTCTTGAAATAAAATAGAATTGTTCCCTTAGCAGTTGGATCTTTTAAGTACCCTTTAGGAAAACACATTCCTAGCACTGTCATAAAGGCCAGTTTCTTAATACATAATAGACATTTATTTTCATATTATGAAGCTTTTAGCACAGTCAAGTTCCTCTGACAACTGCTAAGCTTGTGGCTTCTATCAGCATTTCCTATTGACAGCCAAATCCTGCCTGCAGTCATGTCATGCAGCAATGACAACTGGAAAAACAACATGTAGGGTGAAGAGTGAGATATCCTGATCTGATCTAATGGTGTGCTGATGCTACCAAAAGTGGGTGTTCCCACCTTCCCTTCTGACACCTTGCACCAGCTCTGTGCTCCCCAGAGCCCTCTCTCTTGCTGACGTGGCTCAACAAAATCACACAGAAGTAGCCTGTCAAAAAAAAACACCCCAAAACCAAAAAACAAACAAACAAAAAACACCAAACAAACAAACAAAAAAAATCACAGTTATGTGCCAGGATAGTGAGCTGAGGTCTGTGAAGTGTGCAAAGGCTGCAACTGGCCCAAAGAAGGGAAAGCCCATTAAGGGAATGATACCTCCTGCTGTAATCTGTGGCAAGCCTTTAGACTTGCTAAACCATCTTGTATGCTGTCACTTTATGACTTCCTCTGTGCTGGTGAGGGTAGTGTGAGTTAGAAGATCTTCCAGTGGTATCTCACAAGCATTAACAGGGATTAAACTTGCATCTGACTGAGGTAATGCTGGATGCAGAACATCTTCCAGCACAGCCAGGGTCCTGCCAGATGCTGCAGATGAGGTGGATCCTGCTAGCATCACTGGAGAATGCAGTGTGCTGCGTTTGGTAGGTATTGCCAAAATTCTATGCAATGGGCCTGCAGCACACAGCAGAGATCCCCTAAACAGTCGAGTTGAAGATGTATCTGGTGTGGATGTGTTCCTTGTGAACAGTGTCCCTGTAACAACCTTCCCTCACTGTTGATTCTGCTCTGTCTCTCATGAGAAATGTACGTAAATAAGAGTGACGATTTCCAGGGGAAAAAAGAGTGGAAGTATTTAAGTGCAATTAACCTCTCCACCCCATTATAACCATTCAGCTTTGGCAGCTGTGCCACATTGTGCTCTGTGTTCAATCATAGTGGTGGCTGTTATTTATGGATGTTGTACTGTCTCCTTTCTTTTTTGGCAGTGTCCAAACAGCAGTGATAAATGTATTCAAAGGGGGAGGCTTGCAGAACAATGAGCTTTATACCCTCAATGAAAATATCAGGTAGGTTGCTGAAATGCATGAAAGGGGAATTTTGTTGCTGCTTGTTGGGTGTTTGCTTGGTTTTGTTCCCCTACAGAACTACAGTTAGAGGATATTGGTGGGAGGAGCAGGGATTGAAGCAGTCTGAAGCACAGCTTTGAGGTTTTAGGGTAACTTTTTTGCCATTGGCTGGAGTGAATGGCAAGGGGCACTTGGATAATGTTTTTCTGAATTGTGTGGATGTGTAGCTTTGACAAAGACAGGATGTATATTGACTTGCCTTAAAAGGATGTTGTCCCTCTGAGGGAGTTTGCCTCTTCTAGCTGTTTTTTTTTCACATTTTTTTCAGGGCATTCATGACAGTAGTAACATCTCTTTTCTAAAGCAAACCCCAGAGCCGTGGAGCGTTTCAGATGAAAGCAAAACACAGCATTTCATTTAAATGCTTAATCTTCACAAGATAAATGCAAAGCGAGACCTGAAAAATACGAATCACAAACATAAAAACCCCTAAAAGCCTAACAAACATTTTCTAACGTTGATGCTAGTGATGATTAAAAGTATCATATTTTTTTTAAAAAGTAGGTTTCATGATTATCTGTGGTTTCATTATGATTATTTGGAAAATTTGGTTAGTAATATTTAGGACTGTAGAGTAGATAAAGAACAATTTACTCTCACCTTGGGCCCAAATCCCACTCAGAGGAGCGTTGTCAGGGCTCATGGATTTAGCTCCTCCTCCTCCTTCTCTTTTCCATTGCATCTGTATTCATTCATCATGAATGCTGTCATATAGGGCTCTGCTTTTCCTTTTATATGCCCCCCTCCACCCTTATTGCATTTTTTCTGAGAACTAAGATTCAAATGTCTATTTGGGCTGAGCACGAATTAAGCAGTAATCTCCACTACCCCTTTCCCTACTTGCAAAATAAATGCAGCTTGGAGGGCATAAGACTGTCCTACTTGGTCTGGTCCCAAAGGTGAAAGTTTAATACAATTCCTTTTGAGAGCTGAGTGAGGGCAGTGTCTCATGCTTTAATGGCATTTTAGTGTACTCAGGTCAGAAGTCCTCGAGAAGGCTCTGGGGAGACCATATTGTGCCCTTGCAGTAATTAAAGGGGCCTATCAGAAAGATGGGGACAGACTTTTTAGCAGTGCCTGTTGCAACAGGACAAAGGGTGATGGCTTTAAGCTAAAAGGGGAGATTCAGACCAGATACAGGGAAGAAATTTCATATGATGAGGGTGGTGAAACACTGGCCTAGGTTGCTCAGAGAGGTGGTAGAAGCCCCATCCCTGGAAACATCCCAGATGAGTTTGGACAGGGTTCTGAGCAACTTGATCTGGTTAAGATGTCCCTGCTCACTGCAGGGGGGTTTGACTAAATGACCTTGAAAGGTACCTTCCAACCCAAACTATTCTGTGATTCTACTTGGAGTAGTCTTAGTTCTCCATGGGATTAGTATTTCTGTACGTGAAAAGAAAACTATAATGTTGTAAGCCTTAGGAAGTACCCTGCCCCACAGCCTGTTGGCAGACTTGGGGACCAGCTTTGGGTTTTGTGACTTATCTGCCAGGCTGTTGCCCACTGTGGTGGCTGCACTACACTGGGCAGAATAGCCACGTTGCCTGGGCTGGAGCCCTACTGGGCTGGAGCATCTTCTCTTCATGTTGGTTACTGAAGTGGATCTAGACTGAGAGTTAGGCAAAGAACAGGAAATACTTTGTGAACTGTGTCTGCTTTGTAAGCAGTGCTGATGGTGGGAGGGGAAATGCCCTCTTCCATGGAGAGGCACTCCCAGGCAACACTTGGAAGCACTCACCTTGAAATACATGATTAACGTTCCTGCAGGTGCCCTGAGCACTGGTTACATCTGCAAATGTCATTCTCTTTACATCCACTTTAACATCCAAGTAACTTAGTAATGTCCGTCTGAGGAGCAAAGGACATGCATCTGCATGTATGTTCATTTGCACACCTGCAGCCTCATGCTTGTGATTCTTGATGTAGCTCCCAACACAATGTCAGCTCTGTGTGCTCAAGGTGAATCTCCAGCTTGACGCTGGGCAAAAAGCCAGACCTGTCAGACAGCCAGCTCTTGGGTGCTGTTAGGTTGAGTTGGTGCACTCTCCTTCTTTGTAGTTCTCCATTCAGCTCCTTGGTGGAAGTTAGCAATGCAGAGAGACTCCCAGATTCTGCACAATACTTATTATTTGACATTGGGAAAGGCAAGAGAATTTTAAAGTAGGAGAGTAATGACAGGACCAGGAGAGGAGCAGGTGGTAATATTTTGCACTAGATTGCTGCCACCAAGTTCTTATCTTGCCATGATTTGATACCATCTCACTGGATACTTTTTTTTACTGCTGTGAAATTCAGTTGTCACAGCAAGAGGAAATGTAAGAAATGCCATTGAAAGATGGGATTTCAGGAAGCAGGAGGTGACCTGACTATATCTAGAAGGAGACTCCTCCCTTGGGTTCACTTCAGGATGCAGGCCTCTGGTTGCTGGTCTACCTGTGCGGTAAAGTCCTGCTGTGAGCTTGTGATTCGGCTGGTGGAGAGCACTTGGGATTCTGCCAAAGCCAGTGGAAGGACAAACAGGCCCCCAAGGACTTACCTGGTATATCCATCTCATAGAAATAGAAATGTGCTCTGACATGGGTGGGGTGAATATAACCACTCTGAAAAGAGTAAAGGCATGTGAATAAATGTAAAAGTGCTACAGAATGGTTAGGAAGGAAAGTTGCTGTCAAAATTGACTTTCAGCAAAGATTAGGAAAAAGTGGTGTGGTTTGTTAATAAGAACCCAGCCTAAGAACTGGATGGTCCTTAATTCAAATGCCATTTTTGAGCACTTTTGATTAGACTTCACATTGGTGAAAAGCAAAACTCTTAGAACAGAAAACAAATGCAATATTTTACAGGGGGAAGTGGTGGATGACTTTTAAATTTTAAGCAGATTTATTGCTGCAGAATTTATTGCTACAGAATTTGTGCTCACAGTCCCTGAAAGCAAAAATGCTTTGAACTTTGTGAGGTGGTTGGTTTTTGTTTTATTTAAATGCTTTTTTTGATGTAAAGCTATCCTGATTTTTATATTGGAGTTTTGAAATATAAATATGTATTAGAATTTAAAACTTTTATTACAGCGTGATTTAAAATCCAACTGTTTTTATCAGAAATACTTGCTTAGAGTATCTTCTGCCTGCATATATTTAAATTGAAATTTATAATTTTGTTAAATTTTTAGAATTTCTTTCTTGAAAAATATGCCTTTTGTTTGTTTGGTTTGGGGTTTTTGTTTGTTTTTTTTTGTTTTTGTTTTGGTAAAATGCAGTCATCATGGGGAAGCTGCAGCTTCTGCTTTTGTTTACTTCATTGCTCCTCCCTTTATCCTCCTACCTCCTATTTCCAAGAGAAAAGGAAGTACGGCATTAAGGAGATACAGAATCATAGAATCATTCAGGCTGGAAAAGACCTCTAAGATCATCAAGTCCAGCCATCAGCCCAAAACTACCATGAACACTAAACCATGTCCCCAAGTGTCATGTTTATGCTATTTTCAGTCAAATGAAAGGTGTTTTTTCAATCAAATGAAATGTGTTTTTGTTTGAAAAAAAAAGAATAAAAACTGATGAATTTCAAGCAAAATAACTTTAAATTGTCTCCTCAGAATTCTGTGCATTGGAGAGGGATAAAAGTTGAGGTTTTTTGCTTGTTCTAGGTATATGGCTTGTAAATAGAAGACTTGCAGGGAACTGTTCCATTCCCTCATAATTTGAGAATATACTTTGTGAGCATTTGTAGAATATATATACCTAAATGTAAAAGAAATCTGGCTGCGGCCAAAATCACACACACTCCCCCATCTTTGATATGAATGGTAGTAAAGCGTTGGCTATACCTGTAAGAAATGATCGGCAATAGCTGTTACTTCATGGCTGCATTCCTTCTGTCTACAGACAGCTGCTGAAGAGTGAACTTGGATCCTTCATCACAGATTACTTTCAGGTATTACATGATTTGCTTGCTTTCTTTTGAGGTTTGCTCTCTTTAGCTCCTTAGTCTTGGGAGTAAACATACTTAGGGGGTGTGTGCTAAATTACGGATAATCTTCTTTGTGCTTAAGAAAGGCTGCTTGTAGCCTGAACTTTTTATAGAAGATGGGATTCCTTTTTGTAGCCTTTTTCACCCTATTTCTCTAGTGTAAAGAATTCAGGAGTAGGTTTTCTGCAAGAGCCCAGCAAAGGGAAGGAGAAAAGATAATGTCTGTCTCTTTTGGAGGTGGGGGAGAGGCAGGGAAGGAAGTCCCTATCAGCAGGAAATCAATCTGAGTACTGTTTGCCTTTTAGTCCCACAAATATAAATGCAACCTGCAAAAAACGTACAGATGAAGGATGAGGAAAGGCCTGACCCATCATAAATGTGAATAAGCTTTATTGCTTTTAGTGATACTGTCCAGATAGTCAGAGATTCAAATGTAGCCCTATGAAAGTGAGCTGAATGATTTTGAGGGAGTACTGATGGCTTTCAGTGTTTTAAGTTGTTTAGCGTGGTGTTGATTAAATGAGGCTGCTGAAAACAAGAGGGTTTTCATCCCCTTGAGTGAGAGAAAAAAATTCAGTACTTTCTAAGGTGGCTAATGCTGCTGCATACTGTGCTAACAGTGTAGAGAGGGGAAAAAGAAGACTAGTGTTGTTTCCTTTCAGTATTAGATGACATGACTTAAAAAAATCCCCCCTGCTGTGTTATAAAGCAATAAGCAAACTCCTGCCTCAGGGGTAGTTGTGTTTCACTTATTCAGACCCTCTCTGCACAAGTCATTTACTGGAAAGAGACAACTGCTGGCACTGAACGGTGGAATATTTCCTAAATCAGGAGTGGGGTCTGGTGGCAACCCAGCAGAAGAGCTGTGAGGCCGTAGAACAAAGTGCTTGGCTTCAGTGGAAATCTGCTACTTCTCTTAAAAACAAGCAAATGAAAGTTTGCAATTAAATATATATGGTGAATTGAAATTTGAAAGGTCCTGATTAGGTACCAAGGTGCTACAGCATTATGCATGATGTGCAAAGCTGGAATAAGCAGAAAATGACCAGAGGCAACTTCATGCACCTATAAACCTCAATGGAGCATGGAGCTGAGCACAGTCCCAAGGGATGTGAGGTGCTGACGTTCGAGTGTTATCTGGTTTCGAAAATTCAGAGTGTACTGAAAGAGTCCTGGGTGGGTTCCAGTGCTGAGTAAGACACAGCTGCATCGTGTCACTGCACAACAAGGAGCCAATGACTGCTGGGCACTGGACGGCTCCCAGCGCTGGGGTTTGTCACAGTCTTGCCAGGGCTAGTGGCATTAGCTGAGACTCCTTAAATCTTAGTAGAGCTGATGGCTGAAGAGGCTGCTTAGGCTACAGCCTGCTCACTGCTGGAGGCTGGATATCTATGTTGCATCCCTCTTAGCAAGCCAAGGGCATCTACTCTTGCACTGGGGGAAAGACCTGATCACCAGCATGGTTTTCTGTAAAAACAGGAGCAAAGACTGTGCTCTTTCACCCTAATGGCAGAGCTGTATTACTTCAGCCGCAGGGCACAATTGCAGTGTAGGTCCTCAGCACTGCACCACAGCTGAGAGAGTGGTGACCTGTGCCTCAGACTGTGTGGTGCAAGGGCTCAGCTGCACTCACCTGAGTTGTCAGCCTGACTGTTCACACTTGTGCAAATACCTCATTGTATATATACCAGTTCACCTACAGCTGCTGTTCTCCCACTGGGACTCAAATATAATTTATGGGACTTTTTTTTTCCTCGATGTTAAAAGGAGTAAGTTGGCATCCATCAGACCTAATGTGAAAACTCATGGTGCTGGCAAGTCACGAGACAAACGGAGATAAAGGCTGTTGTAGGAAATGAGTTTTTTTCCTTGCTGTGACCTAAGATGCAGACTTACTTCAGATTCTAGACTGACAGCACATGACAGTGATAAGTTATCACTCCCTCCTGAATGTCTTTACTCAAAAATCCTTGAGCTGTGGAGTGTGGAGAGACTGTTCATGTGCCAAAGAAGGGCTGACAATGTTACTACTTTTGTCTGTGGGTTCAGTTTTGCTGATGATGCCAGTTGATTTATGGCAATACTGCTGCTACCAAAATGGGCAGAGGTAAATCAGCCTGCTGAAAAATAACCTTGAAAGAAAAAATATTCAACTAATTCCTTTGTGGACATTTGCTTATCGCCTCTGACATGAGGTAGGTGATAGGAGTGGGTCACCAGGATGGGGAGAGGAGTGGAAGTGCATCTTTTGGCAGTGACTTCCTCCTCCGTCTGTTAAAGCTCACTGAAAAACTATCCCAAGAACCAAGTTTACTGTTCTCTTAGATTGAAATGGACCCTGTAGGATCTGCTCTCATGTGTAACCAGGCAGTTTTAAATATCTTAGCAACAATTAGAGCAGCTAACTGGATCGTGTAATATTTAGATGTGATAAATTGACTTGAAAGTTTTTCATTTCTTATGCCCCAGCACTTGTAACAAGAGCTGGTTTTGAGAGCATATAACAATATGTTTGGGGTTTTTTAAACCATATTTTCCATTGTTTTAAGAGTTCTGGCTCTTGCATTATGTATATATTATACACACACACAATCTTTCTGACCACTGAATATTTAAGACTAAAATGGAGCAGAGTGAAACAGATCTAGATTTAGGGGATCCCCATAGGGGATCGACGTGATTCCCTCACAAGTCCTTTTCACAATCACTCATGCAAATTACCAGTTTTTAGCTTTGAAGTTGCTAAAGGAATGCTTAGGATATGGATAGGGTTGAGGCAGTCTTTCTCTGCTACCAAACTGTCAACCCAGAGTTACTGGGTCTGTTTTGTGTTTGAAAGAGAAATGTAATTCCTGTAAGTGTTTCAGTGGGAACTCCAATGTTTCATTCTGAATGAGATTTATGTTTATAAATCTGCAGCTCTAGCAACTCTATTATATATACAAGCCATCTACTTGGATTGGAGTCTGAGTATAAATGCCAGAGAGTTGAGACTTGTAATATTTGCTGCAGATCTGACTTAAAGCAATGGTTCCTGCTCCAGATTTTCCAGTACTGACTTATGCTCATGTATCCAGTAGTTTTCTGCTGCTGAAAAGGGACATTTTGTACCCACCTGTCTGCTCAAATACCCAGCAGGGCACTATCTGGTTTCACTGCTGAGTTAATTCTCTGGTGGTCAGCTGAACCAGAATCTTATGACCGTAGAGGGTAAGAGACTAGGATTTGGAGGAACAGGGTATATTGGTGATTACTGGGGCTTCTCTGGGGCAGCTTTAAGATTTTTCAGTTGGGTTCCTTTCATTTTCACACTGTCTGACCCTCATGGTTGTAGAGAAAAAATGTGACATGTAAAAGTAGCGAGCGTTAATAAACTGATGCGTTACCTTTCTGATTCTGCAAACAGCCTGAAACAAAACCTTTGGAAAGGGTGGACTGTGTCTTTTCACTCTCTGGGGTCTTGTTAATCTTGAAACTCATGGGGAAATTAGAAATGCTAGCTATTTCACAGCTAACAACTATCTTAAAACCAGAAGTGAAGCAGTTACATAATTTCCAGCCTGCTGCAGTGGAGGATCACGGGAGGAGACAAGTCCTGACTCAGAATTACATCTGGCTTTCTGTTTGCATGCAAAACCATAGAAACCACAACATGTGAGCACCCGTGTCTCTGGGGTGTAGAGCAAAGTCAAAGTAGCAAGGTGATAAAGGACAGCTGTAAAAGTAAGCAGCATCAGTGGCGAGTCAAACCCGAATCAGATCTAAAATTGTTTTGGTCCTCTCCCTTTAGAGATGTGGGACTGGTGAACCTTCCTGTGGTCAAAGTCCCTCTCACTGTAGGTTAGCTTCCTGTGCAAGGTGGCTGCAGTGCTAGGGGCTTTCCTTCCTCTGCTGTGGCACTGTAAAGTGTTTGCTTATGTCCCTGCTGCCTGTCTTTCTGGAACAACAGCCTATTCAGCATCTCTCGTGGTGCTTGCAGTCCTTAGAAAGGCTTCTTGGTAAAGCCATCCTAACAGCAGAGAACGCCATGTGTCCCTCTCTCCTCCTTAGTCAAAGAGAAAAGCCTGGTGCATGTGACATTTCTTTCCTTGATGCCAGGTTTCTACTTCTACCTGTTTCACAGCAAGGCAAGGAGGTAGTTGTGCAGGTTGTTGGAGTGATGGTTATTGCTGGATAAAGGCAGCACTAGCTCTTCTGTGGCCAAGTGCTGTCTCATGCCTGCTGCCAGGGGCTGCAGCAGCTCAGCCACTGCACAAGGGGAGAGAATTCACTCTTGTGTCATTTGCAGAGCTCAGCCATATGTCTGCAAGACTCTTTTGGGTCAAGCTGGTCTTTATTGTTGTATTTCTCTCCTTGTTGGCTGGAAGCCCCTGTTCACTCAGGTCTGCTAATTATTTCTGCTTCATCTGTCACTTTCTAGCACTGAGCTTTCATGGAGCAACTCCAGAGACTCCATAGCAACTGCCCAGCTTTATTATCATGGGTGGGGTCACCTGACAGCTCAGCCCCACTCCTATAAGCCAAGCAGAGGACCTTGTCCTGGGTGGCAACGGTGGCAGGGACACCTGCTTTCAGGGCCCTGTGCGCATCAGCTCTGTAGACATGTGCGATTCACTTGAAATGGTGCCTGGCTGCTATTGCTCCAAGCACAGTGTGGGATGCTGTGCTGTGCCCTGACTAAACGGGGCTCTCTCCTGGAGCCCAGACTCACTGGTGCAGAGCCAGGGGGGCCCGGCCATGGGATTTTCCCATAGCTGCTGCCTCACTGGCATGGTGTGGTCTAGACCGTAACAGTGCTGCCTACTCAGTCTGTCTGGTTTTCTCTTCTTACTTTCCCTGCTTCCCTTTATCTCTTTAAGGGGGCTTGCTTTTTTATATCTGTTTCGAACAAGGCTATCTCTAGAAGAGTCATTTCAGGATGTAATTTCATATTTATCTTGCAATTTGTTCTCTAGGTATGATCAAAATCTTCTCTCTCTTCTGTCACCATTTCCTCTCTTTCCTTAGGAAAAAAAAGTTCCAGGGGAGAGTGGGGTGGGGGTGGAAATGCTCCAGGTATGAAATGCTGCAGCTCACATGCATCTGTGTTTCGTAAAAGGCTGCCAAGAAGTAGGTGTTTGTGCACAGTTGGCAACTTTGTAGAAAATATTTGCTAAGTAATTTTGGGTGAGGTGTTTTCTTCTCTAATGAACATCAGATTATCCGATAAAGAGTAGCTATGTGTAAAAATGTAGGCCTAGAACATAAGGCCTCATTTGGCTAAAAAAGGGCTGCATATAAGAAGTGCTGTAATGTGTAGAAGAAAAATGCTTTTTTTTCATCCCCTGAAAATTGGGGTCAATTATTTTGAATTTGCTCTGGGTCAGTTTACTCCTTTTCCAAGCTTATGTTGCTGATTGATGAACTAGTATGAATTTGTCATTTTTATTGTGGCTTTTTAAAGGCATACTGGCTTGGAGACACAAAAGGAAAACAAATTTGTAATTAAATGGATGCTCATGTAAATATTTTTTCCCCCCAAGAGTAGTGGCTTGTTAGGCAATAGTAGTATTTTCTGATTAGCAGGAGAATTCCTTTGCGCCATGCTGTGCTGAAGAGAACCATCTTTCAGATGAGAAGTGAAGTCTTCAGATGAGATATAAAGTTGCCTGTGATGGCTTGAGCCTCCTTGATGCTTTCTGTGAAGGTGCTGCTGAAAATTAACTGCTTTTCACCACCCTTCTTCTTGAATGTACCACCCTCAGCAGAGCAAGCCATACCAGTGGCAAGATTATCACCCCAAAGTCTTTCATGATGACTCTGCCCAGAGGCTGTCACGGTTACCAGGCTGCTGGCAGAGTGCTCCTAACAGGAAACATCTCAATTGCCTCTGGGAAAGTTTCATGTACACAATTTTGCCTGGTTTGTAGCAGGAACCCGCACAGGAAGGGCATCCATGGCTCCTGTTGGGGTTGACCATCTACTGACAAGGTGGAGAGAGGGAGGTGCCCGTCACTGCTGACACTGCTGGTTTGAGAGAGGAGCCCCAGCTGTTGCAACTGGGAGAGCTTTCACCTTCCTTCATTGCACTGGGGGAACTGCTCCTGTGGATATGGATGGAGAAATTTACGTCAGTTTCTTTAATGGGAGAGGGGAAGGGGAAAATATCTGTGCCAGGAAAAAGAAGGAATTACTTGTAAAGTGTCTATACTTTACAGCATGGTGTGCAACTGCCTTTAGATTTATTTTTTTTTCCCAATGTTTTCAACACAGCTTATTTTGTAATAGTAGTGAGCACACATGTATTGTGGGAGGGTCACTGAGCTAAAATTGAAAAGTGACTTTTGTGGTGCTTTGTATCCTGTCTTCCAAAACTCAGGGCATTTGAAAACTTAGAGGCTTTCTCTTCACTGCTCTTCTTGTCCGTACACCTGAAACAGTAAGGGCAGGTTTGCAGCACCTGCAGTGACTGCACAGCAGCCTGTGGTGTCCCAACAGCATGGTGAGGACTTCTGTCTGGGGATGTAGAGAAAGCAGAATGGGGGGGGGACACACGACACTAACTGCCTCCCTGAGCACCCAGAACAGCTGTAATTGCAGAGACAGAAGGTGGCAGCTAGGCTTTTTCACATTGCTGTACCCTTCAAGCTCACTTGGGGTGAGTATCTGATCTTGCTTGCAAAGAAAAGATTTTTTCCTCTGAGCTCTGTGCCTCTGCAATGCCTCTGAGATCAACCTGGGCAACCAGCGATCAAGCAGTAAAATGAGACTCGTAATCTACACAAGGTCTGATGCAGACCTCCACTGTGGCTGCATTTATTAGATTGTATTGATTTGTCAGCAAACCCGGTAGGATTTTTTAATGAAAATTTACCTGTCTAGCTTGATCCAAGGGGGGGAAGTTCAGATCATTTTCTAAGCCTGTAACTTTAGCAGAAAAGACAGAATAAGTAAAATTTCCAAATATTTTAAAGATGGGTAGAAGGGAAATGAAGTGTGGTTGGTTTCATTTAGTTTGGTGTTTTATGGTGTGGTTTTTTGTTTGTTGGTTGGGGTTTGTTTGTTTTGTTGGTTTGGTTTGGTTTTTTAATAAAAATGTCTCTCCCTTCCACAGGAAAAGGGAAAATTTGAAAGGATAATTGAAACATTTTTAAGTTACTATATGGAGCTAAGCATTTATTTTAGAAACCTTAAGAATGCAATGACGTGATCTATTTAGCACATAGAATTACTGATAATACATTTATAAGAGCATTATAAGTACTTAACTACAGGGTAATGATTAATATATCTGTTTTTAATAGCTAGAATTGTGCTGCCCATAAAGGTGTATAAAGTGCATATTTTGTTTTCTGACATAGCTATAAAATAATAATAATAAAATATCTCAAGAGTAGAAAGCATCAATAATACTAATTTATAAGCAAATAGCTAGAAAATTGTATCCACAGTGCTGAGGAAGTGCATGTAAATTGAAACCTAATGTTCTAATGCAGATAGAGAAGGAATTCGTATTTCTTGAGAGAAACAGAGGAAAAGAAGCGTGACACTCTCATATATATGTGCATAGGCTTTTTTATTATATAGTTATTTAAAATGACACAGTATTAAAGCCCAACTCTAAATTTTCCCTGCAATGTGTGAGGTAATTACCTTGAGCTATAAGTTGAAAAATAAAGAAGTACTTGATTAATAAACTAAAGAACTGTTAGTACTTAAAGTACTTAAATATATTTGAAAGAATTAAGGTGATATATCCATATATTATCTTACTGTTTGGGCAGAAAAATACTTTTTTTTTCCCCTCCTTCATACCTTTTTCTACTCCAGAATGTTTCCTCCCTCCTTTTTTCACATTGTTTTGGGTTATTTTTTATTCCTGGAAAGTATTTTTCCTTTTTTTTCTGTTGTCCAGAGCCTGACATGTGCAGTCATTTATTTCTGCTGAACAAATCTAAAATTTGAATGGAGATCCCAACAACTTAATATTTCCTTCCAAAGCCTTTATTTCTGCTAGAGAATCTGCACAACAGTCGACTTCCATTAGTTGATAACAACATTTGGAAATGTTGCCGTGTCTTTTTTTCATTGTCTAAACATATTTATCCAACTTGCTGTTGTCATTGTCCAGGTGAAAAGCATCTCCCAGGCAAGTTCTCCTTGCTGCTACCCATCCTTTGGCAGCCTCATTCCTTCTGTGCCCTGCTGGGAACTCTTGGGTTTCTCTTTCCCTCAACCCTAACACTTGCCAGAGAGCTCTTTTTACCTATTGGCATCTGCAGCTTTTCAGCTGCAGTTAGGGAGTAATTTGTACACCGTGAGCAGGTTCAGAAGGTACTATGCAAAAGTGCTGTGGCTTCCCATCTCCACATGGTCACCTGTGTGCAGAACAGCAATTTTAGCATGTTCCTCTGCCAAAAAGGACTGTTTAAGTCAACTCTGATTCCGGTGTTGAAATTCCTAGGATAGGTTAATAGCAGAGTGTTGAAATTTGTTTATAGCTTGGCAGTACTGCATGGATAGGATTGCTTTTGCACTCTGCTAGAGCTAGTAAAGGTCAAAAGTCTTGTGACTTGGATGGGAGGTTCAAATAGCACAGCTTCATCCCATGTATTGCTCCTGAAATTGTCTGGTTTTGTCATGTAACTAATTTAAAAGGAACCTAAATTCTGAATTATTTTGGGAATGAGACCATACTAAATATTTTTGGGCTTGAATTCTGAAGAAGGGCCAAATTACCTTAATTACAAGCATGACTATTAAGTATTTTTCTTTTTTATGCGTGGTACAATATTTAGCCATTACTGCTACTAAAGGAGCTTTACCATTGGTGGGTTGGATGGCCATTCCTCCTTATGTCATGACTGAATTCTGGATCCACAGTAGGGGTTGCAAGTTTTGGGGTTTGTTTATTTATTTATAAGCAGTCTCTCAAAAGTATTTACATGCAGCTCATTTAAGATAAGTAAGTCAAAACATGAATCAATGTTTTAATGTAACATAACCATGAGATGGGACAACAGCCAAGGAAAGGCACCCATTTCCGACCTGTTATATAACACCACACTCCTTTCACACCATGAAGAAGAAAATGTCCATACATTTTTGTGGAAGTTCCCCTACTACCCAAAGCACATGAGATGACTGGTGAGCTTGTATGGCTTCTGTCTCTCCCCCTCTCTCTGTCCGTCTTTTTTTGAAATCTTTCCAAAGATGTCAATGGAAAAATTTCTCTCTGGCATTGCAGTGGCACCCAGCCCCAAAGGGTCTCAGAACTCGCCTTGCATTAGGTGAGATTCCAAATCAAAAGGAGTTTCTTGAGTTCGGCCTCTGATTTTATTAATTTCAGTATTTTCCCATCTGACAGCTCTTTGAATATAAATTCTCTACCAGAACAATGCATCCAGTGATGTTGTCTTACTGATAGGAGGCATGGTTGTTCCTTCAGTCTCTCAACCTACTTGCAAAAGACTTCTGAAGTCTATTTGAGTAGATAATATTCAAGGAAAAGTCCTTCTTTTTTTCCACATTTCAGTGATGTCTGAAGCTAACAAGTAGGGCTCGAGTGGCAAATTTTTCTTCTGTTCTGGAAAATAAAGTACAAGCACAAGCAGAGAATGCCACAGAACGCTGTTTCCTTCTTTTTATTCCCTTCAACAGTGTTCTGGTTTAGTATTGCTTCTTGTTCTGGGGAGGATGCAGAGGTGTACTGCTCTCTTTTCTTAGTGTGACTTATATTGCTACTTGCTTGTGCTTGTCCTGAACAAGCCAGCCTGCTATGTGGTCACAAGGAGGCAGGACTTTATTTTCCATGAGTATGATCACTGGGGTAGGACTGAACATTTTTGGATGCAGTAATAGCAGCTCCTTTCTCTGGAATTCTCAAAGCTTTTCAGAATAACTGCTTGTCCTAGTGCTGTCAGGAGAACAAAAAAGGTAGGTGTTGTTTTTGCACCATTCTTAGCTTGAGGAAATGAGAACAGAAAGCTTATTGGATATTTACATAACCTGAACTGCAAACAGGCACATCGGTATCTTGATCTGTCTGGTCTGTGATAGTTTATCTAGAAAGACTACAAAACTAGCTCCTGCTTCTTCTTCTGCAGCACACTGAGATGATCCAGCTGCTCAATATGGCAAAAAAAAATATAGTCTCATAGGAATAAAAATATAGGTAGGGGTGGAGAAGTAAGGGTGGGGGAGCTGAACTGGCTCACTGTGCAGTCAGGAACACATGGAGATAGTGCAAATGAAGAAGGGAATGGGATATTTTGGTAGCATTTGGCCCTCTGATCATCATATGAAGCTGAGGTGTAGCTCATGTAGCTGCACTTCTATGTTAAGAACCACTCTCCCCCCCCCCCCCCCCCCCCCCCCCCCCCCCCCCCCCTCCCCCCCCCCCCCCCCCCC